>ML842409.1:38120-51491 GCA_009831015.1 Picea engelmannii | reverse complement strand
GACCCCTCTTAGTTTCATTTTTCAAAACACATTTTAAAATTTGTAATGGCCCATACATGCCCACATGTCACAAAGATAAAATAGTGGTTGGAATTTCGCTTTCTTAGATAAAAAACTAGGAGAGTTTAAAGGTTTGTAACGGGTCCACACATGCCCACATGTTCAATCTAGGATAGTTTCATGCTTTTTCTAGGTTAATCCACACATAGGGAGTTAAAGGATAGTAACAGACCACATGTCCACATGCTAGTTTCCTAGGGATTTTAAAGATTTCGCAAGGTTGTACCAATGAAATCTAGCTAAATTAGGTAATCACACTCTTGTAAGGACCAAGCGAAGTCCACATGCAGCAAGGTGACATCTAATTAACTAAAACTTGGCGCACTGTCACTCACACACAAAAATCACTGCTCACTCACATAGATTCTTCTCAAAACGTGGAGGTCTGAGTACGTTTCCTCCAAAGGGATTCTGAAAACGCCCCATCTTTTCTTGACGGGACTATCCACTCCCACTTTTAATCAAACGAGGTTGGTTTTCACCCCCAGCCTCACAAAACAACATCATCTAAAAAACTTTCTAAAAACTCACTAAGTTTTCCTCCACAGGAGGTGCCAAAAGAAGTTTTTAGTCTAGGTAGGATTTTGGGGATAGGCATCCAAATAACTCCCCATTATCTGGTTCTCACATTTTCAGACATAGAAGTTGACAAATAGGGAACTTCAAAATCCTCCAAGTCCAGTGTTCCAATCACCATAAGGAAGGGAGATACCCGTGAAGGGTCAAAGACCGAGGTCCGGTTGTTCTGTGCGTCCCCCCTTGAGGCACCCACCTCTTGGACGGGATCCATCCCGTGACCCATTTCTTAGGCCGAAAATCTAAATGCCGCACTGTGACCGAGGTACCTAGTGACCAAAATTAGGACATCTACCCAGGTGGCGATTGTGGGCTGCAATTGCACCTTGATTGGATTTTTTGCGGCTATTGGGAAATATCGCCAGCTCTTTCGGGATATGCCCCCTCTACCCCTCATTATAACCAATTGTTTGATCCTTCACTAGCGTCTCAGCCAGTGACTTCAGACCCCACTGTTGAGTACTATTGGAAGGTCCAGTGCTATTTGAGAGGAAGGACGTTACGTCTTCTAAGACACAAGTATTTGCTTTCTTTTGATTTCCCCACGCGGACAAAACCCTCTTACCCACATATATGCTTCTTTCTCATTTATGTATGATACACATCTGATTACAGTTTGACTTTGATATATATATATTGTGTAAACAGTCATAGCAAAGACTCTTGTTTCTATATTTCCCTCACCACTTTGTGCACACATTCACACAGCTAGTCTGACATCATAGGGGAACCACAGAACCCCCGTCGTTCCCGACGCTTGCTCAAGCTCCCTCCTATCTTAGGAGGAGTATCTGGTCGTACCCGCTCATCGGTACCTCCTTCACACACTCCTATGAGTGCTAATATCTTAGGATCAACTTTGTTTGGTTCTACCTTACTTGGGTCAACTTCCCAAAGTCATACATTCACTCGCTCTCCTTTGCATGGAAGCGGGGGACCCACTTCCTCTCAAGGAGGGAGCACCAACCCACCTAATCCCCATCAAGGGTCAAGTTCACAACACACTATGGCTGGAGATAATCCTCCCACCCCACTACAGATGCCATACTTGGCCTCTCTCAACATACCGGATCTCACCAAGCTTACCAATGATCCTATATTGCATGACGCCACATGGCCTGCAATGCCACCAAAACTTCCTTCAGACATCCCAAAATTTGAAGGAAAGGCGGGGGATGACCCCGCCAACCACGTCATGACCTTTCATCTATGGTGTTCTTCCAATAGCATCATGGATGATTCCATTAGACTGCGATTATTCCAACGCACACTTACTGGCCCATCAGCCAAATGGTATGTTGAAGAAAAATCTGGGTCCCACGAGACCTTTGAGTCATTGGCCAAAGAATTTTTTACTTTTTTTCAACTACCCATCCGCCATGACAATGGTCTAGAACTACTGTCTAAATTCAAACATACCTCAGCCACCCACATCGCTGACCACATTCCTGAGTGGCGTAGGCGACGTAGTTTGTGTAAAGCAGAAACCACCAAGCAACAATGCCTTGATTGGTTTCTTAGGTCACTTGTCTCTCTACTTGGAAAGGATGTCGCTTCCACCTTCCCGCAATCTGAAGAGGAAGCCATTAGTAAGGCTCAACAGTATGACCTTATTTACGCACAGTCAGGGTACTTATACACGGTACTTCCTGACCTTCCAAAACATGTGCCATTCGGCCAAGACAAACTTTGGATGTCTCATTCAGCAGACGGACTAATAGGTGCCACCACACACCATGGTCCACAACCCCAACCACCACTGATGTATGGAACACCTCAATACCCACCTGCATATGGGGGCACTCCTTATTACCCCCCACCACCTTATCAAAAACCATATCCTGTTGCTATACCTCCACCTATCAGTGGACCACCACAGGCACCTCCCATACATCCACCTTTTCCATCCACTAGTGGTACTCCCTCAACATCATCATATAGTACTAGCGAAGGCGCTACGCCTTCCTATGTACCTTATGGATCGGTTCCACCACAAAATCCATACTTCCCATTTCCTGGTCCCCCACAACCTATGGCTCCCCCACACCCACATGCGAGGGTAAATTTTGTTCAACCTTCTGCTGCTCAACAATACCAAAATTTTGAACAGTTGAACACAACCAACCCAACTCATCCTTCGAACAATGCCAGGAAGAAAGGACGGAACAGGAATAACAATAACCAAGGTCAAGGCGGGAATCAAACCCCACAGCACCAACCCACTGGGGGCAACCAGAACTAAGGGAACCAAAACCCCCAAGGGGGAAATAACAACAAATGCCCAGGGAGAAATAATGTTAAAACCATCCACCCTTGTTCTCTTTGCGGCAATTTCGGTCATTACACTCACCATTTCCCCCAGATCGCTGATTTCAAAAGGTTGTTGAAAGACTCGGGTAGTCTTCCCCATACTCCTACACAAACTTCCCCTCAGCAGGCACCACAACAGTATGTGCAACAACCCCCTCCCGCCGTGCTGAAAAACCCTATCCCACATCAAGGTGTGATAAACACCCAATAGGACACACAACATCCCCCACCTCAGGTGGGCCACTACCATAACCCGAACAATCCAGTAGAGCGTACAATCCTCCTCACCAGTGAGGAAGAGATCCTTCTGCAAATGCGCAATCGTCAGTATCCAACTGAGTCTACTCCTATCTCTCCAGAGACAAACCCTATACCGATGGGACCCCCGTTGGAGATCCCTCGCCCTTCCGCCGAACCACCATTACACATCCCTCGCATCCCCTTGCGCAGGAATGTTCACAACCCACAGGCTAGGGCAGCTCATAATTATAGTTTGGTAGATGACTTAGCACAGTCCCCGGCTGCCATGTCAGTCTTGGAAGTCCTCCAGACTTGCCCTACACAATGAAAGTCTCTGCTTTCCGCCTTGGGGGAAGTCGACCCTGTGGATACTCGACTCATCACCTTTGATCTTGACAATAGCGAACCTCGTCTTCCCACCTTGGTCACTATCCAACTACCAGTAAAAATACGGAACATCACCGTTCATCGGTGTATCATCGATGAAGGGGCATCTACATGCATCATGTCCAAAAAAGTATGGCAGAAACTGGGTTCCCCGGAACTCATACCCTCCTCCATCACATTACGAGCTTATGACGGCCGACCATCATCTCCTGAAGGGCTCTTCCAAAATGTCCTCGTAGAACTCGGGGGAAAAACTATTCTCATTGACATCAAAGTTATCGACGCCCCACTCGATTACAATATCTTGTTCGGACGTAGCTACATGTATGCTATGAAGGCAGTGGCATCATCCATATTTTGCACACTCATGTTCCCCCACAACGGAAATATTGTAACCATCGACCAAGTCTCGCATTATGAGCCAAACCCCTCTGCCAAACTCGATAACATTCTTCCCCTCATTCACACCAACCAATATGCATATCCACTCGTCGAGATGGGTCCTGGGATTTTTAAAGATCCATATTTGTTAGGGACGTACCATGGAGCACCACCACTCCTTGCCCCTAATCAAGTATGCGTCGTCTCATCTAACGGAACTCACACGGAGGATACTCGTCCTCCTCAGGAGGCTTCCGTCATTCCTGACGTCTCAGTAGTCACAGAACCACTCCAGCCGGAGCCTCCTGCATACTCGTCGGACCCAACAGTCCACGCATCCACATCCCCTCAGGGGCATAGTCCCATTTTGGAGACAGTTCCCCAACCCCTCACTCAAATTCCCTTCTTTTACCCTCCACACGGTATTGAAGCTTTCCAGGTAGCCGCAACGCTCACAGTACCCAATATGGTGTTAGCAATCCCAGTGTGGTATTTACATCCACCTGAGATGGTCCCTCGCCCATCCCTTCCCCCACAGGAAGGAATCCCCATGACGATTCTTGTCCTTACCCCCACTACCCCCATACTCCCTACCCCCCCTACTATAGCCGGGGGCAGGCGAAAGAAGAAAGAGCCCACCGCTCCACCTCCTCCACGCATCGCACCACCTTGCACATTATGTGAGAAAGAGGGCCACCAAACCAACAACTGCCCATCACTACCGGAATTACGGAATTTGATTCCCCTCAATCAAACCCCCACAACACCCGTCACTACTACTAGTCCTCCCACTACCTCCCAACCTTCCAATAGTAAAGGGTTGAGGAACAAATTTGTGTGTGCTATATGTTCAGAATATGGCCATTACACTCATCATTGCCCAGCACTGCCACGCTTCTGGCAGACATTAGCTGCTGTACGCCAAAACTTCCAGAACAACCCACGCCCTGCCACGTCCTCTTCAAACATCACTGACATTCGCTATGTCACCACTATAGTCAATGAACGTATGAGATTCCCTTTCTCTCTCTGCGATTCATTAACTCACTTTACATACCAGTGTCCTATCATCCTCGCATACAGGCAACGTCAATTGACCCTGCATCACCAACCCACAGCGACGGTAATTGACATTACTTCGTCACTCGAGGATCTTCATATCATTTCTCCAGAACCCGAGGCACTCCCAACGCCTCCATGGTTCTTACATGACATCTTTGAGGATTTACCCCACAACCCCCCCAACTCTCCTTCTCATTCCCTTGTGGAGATTCTCCATCCAACCACCATGGGTACCCCTCAGTATTTCAACATATGGTTTATGTCGAGTGAACCCTCATACCCTCCTAGCATTTCCCCCTCTGTTTCTTCAGCAGGGGGAAATCACACTGTCACTGCGATCACTCCTCACGATCCATTATATTCCCGTCATTTCCAAAGCGACGAAGAAATACTGGAAGAGCTACAATGCCCGGACTCTCCTTGGAATGCACTACATCATCGTGCACTCTTCCTTCCACAGGAAGCCCTCATGCCTCCTAACCAAAACCCTGTTTACGCGATCGAGACCAAAGATTTTATCCCATCCGGGCCTATCGATTGGTTCATCAATCCCATTCTTTCCCCCGACGCATTTGAAGAAGGCAATATGGCCAACATTTCCCCCACCATCAAAATCGACATTTCCATTAAAAATGGCATTGTCGAAGAAATCATCATTGGAGCTGCTTGCACTCCTCAGGAAATCGCCGCATATAAAGCCCTCTTCCAGGAATATAGGGATATATTCTCCTGGTCATACATGGAGATGCCTGGCCTCGACCCATCTATTGTCTAACATCGCATCGACACCTGGCCGGACATCACACCAGTTCGCCAGAAACAGCGACCGCTACACCCATCCAAGGCCGCGGCTATCAAAGCCAAAATCGACAAATTACGCACGGACGGGTTTCTTTATCCCATCGCTTACACTTCATGGGTTTCAAACCCTGTACCCGTCGACAAAAAATAGGGCACCATCCGCGTTTGCACCGACTTTCTCAATCTCAATAACGCATGTCCAAAAGACAATTTTCCAACGCCGTTCATCGATCAAATTATCGACGACTACGCCGGTCACGAGGCTCTCTCCTTTATGTACGGATTCTCTGGCTATAACCAAATTCAAATTCACCCAAACGATCAATATAAAACTGCGTTCATTACCCCATGGGGTACCTTCGCATATCGTGTCATGCCTTTCGGCTTAAAAAATGTCGGCGCAACTTTTCAGCGGGCGATGACATACATCTTTCACGATTTGGCTGCAATCATCCTCGCTTACTTGGACGACCTCACAGCTCGATCCAGGAAACGCACCCAACATCTCGATGATCTATGAATCATCTTCCAACGGTGTCGCCAGTACAACATCCACTTGAACCCTCTCAAGTGCGTGTTTTGCGTCACCGTCGGGCGCCTTCTCGGTTTCATCATTTCCCAAAGCAGTATTACCGTGGACCCCCTCAAAGTCAAAGCTATCACCGAAATTCCACCTCCCCAAAATTTACGGCAACTTCAGAGTCTTCAGGGCAAAGTTAACTTCCTTCAACGCTTTGTCCCAGATTATGCCATACGTGCACATGATTTCCTTCTCTTACTACGTCATGACATCCCTTTTCACTGGGATGACTATGCCCAATAGTCATTTGACGATCTTAAAGCAATGCTTTCAAATGCACCTTTGATTAGTGCACCTGACTACAATTGCGACTACATCCTCTACGTATCAGCATCAGCTGTATCAGTAGCCGACGTCCTCGTCTAGATCAGAGATGACAATCGTGAACATGTCATTTACTACGTTAGTAAGAACCTCTCAGGACCACCCTTGAAATACAAACATGAAGAGAAACTTGCCCTTGCAGTGGTCCTCGCAGTCCAGAAATTACGCCATTACATCCTGCTTTGCACCATGAAGGTCGTCGCAGATTCCAACCCTATGCAATATTTGCTCAGTCGTCGACAAGTTAACGACAAATTTGCTCGATGGATCGTTATCCTCCAGGAATACGACCTCGATTTCTCAACACCTAAGAGTAAGAAGGCCCTCGTTCTCGACAAACTTGTCATGGCCCTTCCCTCTGACATCACCAGTGCCCTCGTCAACACCGACTTTCCTAACGAACATCTCTTTTACATTGCTTCCGATGATCCTTGGTATGGCGACCTTCTCGTCTACCTACGAACTCAAAATTTCGGTAACCATCTCTCACGAGATGATCGTCGGCGTATTCTCCATCAGGCCCTCCACTATCTCCTCATCGGAGACATCTTATATCGACGGGGCATCAACACCATTCTTCATCGTTGCCTAACTATTGACGAAGCCGACAGAGTCTTAAACGATTTCCACAGCGGCGCTTGTGGGGGCCATCTTTTGGGTATATCCACGGCTCAAAATATTATTCGAGCCGGTTACTTTTGGCCTACCTTGTTTCACGATTGCATTCATTCCGTGAAACGATGTGAGGAATGTCAGCTCTATGCCAACAAAGCCCGAGCTCCCCCCGCTCTTCTTCAACCGGTCATTACCGCGGGCCCTTTTTGTAAATGGGGCATCAACTTTATGACTTGTAATCCTCCCTCCAGCAATGGTCACAAATACATTGTTGTTTCCATGGATTACTTCACCAAATGGGCCGAAGCTATGCCCACTTTCAACAACACCGCTGACACTGCAACGCGTTTTTTCTTTAACCACGTCATCTCCTGTTTTGGAGTACCACTCCAACTTGTTTCCGACCATGGGAAACACTTCGAGAATGAGATCTTCGTCGAACTCTCATCTCGTTTAGGCTTCTCTCACGAGTTTGCCTCACCATATTACCCTCAGTCAAACGGACAGGTCGAGCCAGTGAACAAAGTCCTCAAGACCATGTTACAACGCACGGTTAATAAACATAAAACCAATTGGCATCATATGTTATTTTCCGCTCTATGGGCTTATCGAATGGCAGTAAAGACCGCTACAGGTTTCACGCCATTTCATTTAGTCCATGGGGTCGAGGCAACTCTTCCCATCGAGTGATAAATCCCCACCTTGCGCACCGCAGTCGAGCTATTACCTGACACTGCTCCAATGGAGCAGCGCTTGCTAAACTTGGATTCGCTGGATGAAGATCGCCGATCTTCATTACAGAACAATGAGGCAGCTAAAAAATGATCCAAGGCTACCTTTGATCGCCACGTCAACCTTCGATCATTTCGCGAAGGAGACCTCGTCCTGGCCTACGATATCGCCCATGATACCTTTGGCCATGGCAAGTTCGAATCAATTTGGCATGGCCCTTATATTATCCAACATTTCCTCACCAAAGGCGCATACATCCTAGCCTCCCCCGAAGGCCTCTCGCTCAAGGAACCCATCAATGGGTTATACCTCAAGAAATTTTATGATTAGAAGTAGTCACCCTACTTTAGGTTATTATTTCTTCTTTTTTTAGTGTTTTTAATCTTTTTTCTCCTACCCTCTCGTCTAAACTATCCTTTTTTCTATTGACATATGCTTCCTTCACCAGCCTACCACATTGGTTACGCCGATGGCGCCAGTCATTGGACACAAAATCATGCCTCGGCTGCTTGGGCTCTCTACACCCCCTCACATGAAATGCTACATTCAAGCGACATCTGTTTGGGACTAGCAACCAACAACCAGGCCGAATACACTGCGGTCATTGGCCTCTTGGCCGAAGCCCAGCGTCACCATATTCTCCACCTTAGCGTCTTCCTCGACTCTCAACTAGTCGTTCTCTAGCTCAACAATGTTTACCGTGTACGCGATCTGTGCCTCTTTCGCAAATACCTGCAGGTTAGATTATTATCTCGACATTTTGATTCCATTACATTTACACATATTCCAAGACAATTGAATCAAACAACAGATGACATAGCTAACATGGTCTTAGATTGGCATATATCACATCAATCTACACATACATAAAACATCTCATACATCATGTCACAGCACATAGATAAAGTAGACGTCATCCTCATCAACAAAAACATATGTAAACGACATCAGGGTCTCAAAATAGGTATACTCATATATATATCAAGGCCTCTCTGGCCATCTGAATTTTTACATACAAAAATACATATGCCTGCAGGCTAGTGCCACACCTCGGTACAAAAATTGGCTCACCAGCCCATATACAACAAAAAACCAATATACATCATACATAAATCAGGGTGCCTCTATCGCACCCCCACCTGCCCCAGGCGGTGGTGGAGGACCACCCATAGGACCCTCCTGCCCCGGAGGAAGGCGTCCACTAGTCATGGCGGCAAGCACAACTGCCCGTCGCATTATACCCCGCCATGGTGGCAGTACTCCTATACAATGCTCCAGGAACCCCTCGTCCTGGATGCGGATCCACATGCCCTCAGGCATGTCCTGTAACACCATCTCCAAACAACGACATATATCATCAAAATCTACTCCGGCTGCCACCGGAGGAGCGTGTGATGGCCCCGCACCAGGGTCATTGAATCGACGCCTCCTCGCTGCCTCTCAGGCTCTGCTGGTCGCCCTGCGGCCTCATCCCACCAACGCCTCTCTCCACGCGGCAGTCTCTCCAGCTCTCGCTGAACCGACACTCTCTGCAACTCCACCTCGCGCCCGTAAGGTTCCACATCTGCACATGAAACAAATAAACAAACAAAATCTTGTATCAACGTCTATATCACACACATATAAACTGATATCTCAAACAATAACATAAAATCAAAAACACACATAATACTCAACATACCTCGATGGTCAAAAGCCTCCCCAGGAGGCAACACCATGTTCGGGTCTCCCCGGAAGTCAACCCCAGCATAGGGGTACCGCAATATCACCTGCGGCATCTGCCGCCATATTTGCGCCGCCTGCACCGAAAAATAGTGGCCACCTTTGCCACCACCGTGGCGAACAAAAACTGATGACCACCGCCTCAAGCGTGGCTCTCGTTCCCCTGGTGCCTCTAATAGAACCCTCGGGCACAGCATCGACACCCTCTCTAAAAGCCAGGCTACCAGGATCGAGCCGAATGCAAACTCCCTGACACCTGTGGATCGACAATGGTCCAACTGTGTGATGATCCGCGCATGCAGAGTCAACCCCCATGTGAATCACTCACGGCCCACCACCACCCTCTCCAGCACTAACATCTAGCCACCACTAATCCGTTGGGTCGCCAGTGACCCGTATACACGTACGATCATCGCCGCTATGCAACGATGAGTCAGGGAGTCTATAGCGCTCATGCTCACCACCGTCCCTGACATAAATTCCAAGCCTGAACAGTATCGCGTGCCAATCGTAGCCAGGGGTGTATCCCTCGACAGCACAGTCTCTGCCGATAGAGGCATTCCCCGGAAAGGGAGCCCAGTAAAAAAATATATGTCCTCCACTGCAGTGAAGGGGATCTGCTCTCCTCGCACGAGGAAGCAGTGCAGCTCCGGGCTCCACATCTGGAGTAGGAACTGAAGTAAAAACTCCTGTGTCTGTATCAACGGACACTCAAAAAACTTTAGCAACCCATAGGTTGCTAAAGTCGCTCGCACCTCAGGCCCCGCATTGGCCACAGCCTCTCGCAACTGCGACCAGTATCACTCATTCCACCGAACAGCCATAGTCACTGCTAGCCACCTGCACACAACACAGAGTCCTATATCAACTTATGCAACCATCAAGTGCATCAAAAAGACTCATTTTTTTTTTTACCCTTCAACCTTCCCTCATAGGCGCGGTTTTTTCACCACAGGCGCGCACATATGCGTGCATGTTCACTATACAGGCGCGCATATATGCGCGCCTGTTCACTACACAGGCGCGCTCCTGAGCGCACCTGTTCACTACACAGGCGCGCTCCTGAGCGCGCCTGTCCAACTTACAGCCGCGCTCAAGAGCGCGACTGTCCACCTCACAGGCGTGCACTGATGCACGCCTGTCCACCTCACAGGCGCGCCCCTAAGGCGCGCCTTAAATTCCCTCTCTCGTGCACCCATGCGGGTCTATTTGGTGGACAGGCACGCACGTATGCACGCCTTCCACCGAATTGCCCACGCATGTGGGCCCACACCCTAGACAAAATCCCCTCAAACCCCTTGTACGAGCCCCCATACCTACCCTGCCCAAAAATTGGAAACCTATTTCTATGCAGGATGATCAGACCACTAACCTGATACTCGCACACCGTCTATCGGATACCTCGTGCTCCCTGAAACTCCAAATATCCTCTGCAATCTGGTCGTCCAGTCACTGTAGCAGCAGGTACAAATGAGGTGGCAATGTGGGCCCTACAGCTATATATAGGCCTTTTGCCAAACTTCCACTCACCATTCCGGGAGCCCAAGGTGTCCATTTTTCAAACCGTCTTCAGCCACGGGATCAACATCCCACCGCCTACATCACGACAGTCTCTGGGTCACTTTTCGTCCTCGGCTCCCGGGGCACCCCTTTTTCCATATCATGGTCAGGTACGCACGCGCATAGTCACATTTGTCAAATACATGCTCATATCTTTGATCATCTTCAGATATAGTTCACTTTGGGTATTTGGTTGTTATGTGCGTAGGTACTTTCTCATCGATCACCGACATCATCCCTTCAGGTATATATATTCAACACTGGCATGTAGTCTCCCCCGTTGTATTGCATTTCCATTTCCAGTCACACCCTATGATATTTGCCTTTAGGATCCTCATTCCCGGCTCTGCAGTACTCACACCTCCATTTGCATCTTCGGTACTGTTACCCGATAGCTCTCTTACCCACATGAGTTGTCCCATTCATAACACCTTTTGGCACTTTTGACACTCATGTTGTTCTTCATTACCCTTTAGGGATGGGAGTCCCAATAGTCTTTCATCATGTTGCGAATCAACCACATACTTCTTCTCCTCATTGTGATAGCTTCCCATATGGACTCCCAGATCATCTCTTTATGGTTCTATTTCTTTTCACCTGCACCTCCGCAGGATCATGAACCCTCCATTTCATCCACCATCAGTTTGCCCATCTGTGAACCTATCTTCATTTCCCCTACCTCATACAAAAACTCAACAATGGGGCCCCCACCATTCATCTATTTTCCAAGAAATTTCTACCCTACCTAGGGCACTCATTTCACACTGGGGCACCCGTTTCTGTATTTGTACATTTTTCCCAAATTATTCATTATTTATTGTACAAACGCCTTTCTTTCCAGCCTTCACATTTTCTTTTGTCGTCACCATTGGCGACTTTCTTCATTTTGTCCATACGCAACCCATGTCACCCTTGGTTGGAGCATTGCATCTCATCCACCCTTGCTGGCATCGTCCATATCTTAAGAGTACTCCACATATCACTTGCCTCTACCCTCTGAATTTGTTCACCTTGTCCCACATCTGGCACAACTTATCCTCGGTCTTGGCGTCCCCCTGACACTCGACCTTGTCACACGGTTGCGGCCACTCATTATATCATACACCCTCCAACCAAGGGCAATCTTGAGTCTTCCCACTTTTTGACTTCGTCCATGTACCTCTGCCACTTCCTCACCTCCGTAGATTCTATGAAGCCCTTTTCTTCTGGGAGTCGCGTCCCCCTTTTGTCGACAACAACACACTTTTTCCAGAAGGGCGACAGTATCTTGATTCTCATTCTCCATTTAATGAGAGATCTCGGACGACACAGGGTGAAACACCATTGCTCCCTGCTATCGTTGACCCCCATAACATTCGACGCCACCACTTTCTCATGTTATGGTGGGTCTTACTTTACGACTATTGCAGTTCTTTTTATCATTTGTCGAAGACCTCTGAACCTGGTAGGTCCATCAATGCCCACATCATCGTCACTGCTTATTACCGCGATCATTGCCTATTGTTCAGAGTATATTCCTTTGCATAATTGTCTTCTGCCTTTTACCGCCCTCGAGGGCGCTGCAGTTATCTACACCAACACTTTCGTCATCTTTTGTCAGAGTTCTATAACACGAGCATGGGGCATGCCTGCCTCGTTTGTACACAGTTGTATATTGTTACACACCTTATGAAAGGTCGGGTTCTACCAGTTCCTTTCTTCTCCAACGGATCGCTCTGAACGGTCTCACTATTGCTCTCTCTTACAACAACATTCTCAGTAAAAGAAACATTGATGGATTTCGGCTATACGTATGCTCCTAACCTCATCCATTAGGGGGCATCTGTTATCACTGAAATTTCATCCACACATGGCGACAAGAACTCAGCATCGTCAAACAGGAATGAATTCATTCATGGCACTAAATTAATTTCACAGCATTGCAAAAGGGTCAAAAACTATACAAAGTAACCAAAAATTGAAGGGCGCTTTACAGAAGTTGGGTGCACGCGCATATGCGCGGAACAGGAACGTACAATGCG
>ML842409.1:20059-37464 GCA_009831015.1 Picea engelmannii | reverse complement strand
CTCACCAAGTGACGAATTGGGTGCGAACAATTATTGTAATAGAGCTCTGCTCTGCTGGATTTTTCCTCCTTGAAGAGGCAAGTGAACATTTCTCTCAGTAATCAAACTGCTCTTTCTGGTGTTATTCTGGTATCATTTTAGTATTATTGTGGTGTTTATCTGGTTATATTGTTGTCCATCTTCCATTTTTAGCTATTTATTTCTATTATGCATACTTTTTAATATCTGGAATATTACAAGTGTGGCTCGAAGGTTATCAAGTTTGACATCACAGATGTTAGGCCTTGCTTACCTTATGACGTGGCTTTCCAAATCCACGTGGAGTACATGAAAATTACCATCAAACACACTGTAATTGATGAAGGTGATGCGACATGTGTGATCTCCCTAGCCTGTTGGAAATCCATTGGCTCTCCGAACCTATCACAATCTATGACTATGTTGACAACATTTGATGGGCATTCGTTTCGACCCCAAGAAATTATTCCCTCTTTTTCAGTCCAGTTAGGTGGGAAGATAGTGGAGGTTGATGTCGAGGTGGTTGATACACTTCTCGACTATAATTTAATACTAGGGTGTAATTGGACTTATTCCATGACAGTCATTGTTTCATTTGTTTTATGCACATTATGTTTTCCTCACGAAGGAAAAATAGTGACGATTGATCAGTTGTCCTGTGTGAATGCTAGTCCTAGTGCATCGGTTGGACCTTGAGTCCCTGTGATCAACAATTCTTAGTAGGAAACTGAGGATGTTGGTGTGAGAATGTATTCCTCTTTTATGGGTAGCTTTGATTTCATGGCACCAATTCACCATATTCATTCCATTTCCAGTGATTGTTCATCATCGATGAGGTCCATTCCTTTCCATACTTCGTATTTCAATGAACCTTGGAACCTACTTGTATTTCAATGACCCTTGGACCCTACCTTCCCCAACTATGTCGTACAAAGGTCAATCGCACATTGGGATGGAAATTCCACTGTCAGTAGCAGATGTTGTGTATCAGTCTATTCTTGATGCTATTGCTGACCCATATCCTTCCTCCTCGCGGACGGACAAGGTGGATCCTGTTATAGAGCCTGTACAGTCCATTCAATCATATATTTCACATGATTTCCTTGATGATACTTTACCTTAGGATGAAGCCATCTTAGAGGCCATGTATGGTCCTGATAGGTCTTGGGACGATATGCATCATCGATCCTATTTTATCCCACAGCTTGTTAAGATCGAACTTGATGACTTTAGATCTACCTTGAGTGAGATGGTCGGTCACACTGTGGTTTCATTAGATACTCCTGGTATTTATGCCGAAGGAAACATGGAGAATATCTTTCCTACCACCATGATCGACATCTCTCAAATTCCTGGCAAAATTGAGAACGTATATATCGATGCAGATTGTTCATCTGAAGAAATTCAAATCTACATCGATCTCTTCAAAGAATTTTGTGGTGTATTCACATGGTCATATGAAGAGATTCCAGGGATCATCTAAGGTACCATATCTATTATATTAGCAGAATAGAGAATAATATTGATATAGCAACAAAATACTGAAATATTGAAGAGATAACAATGAAACAACAAATTGTATGGAACCAAAACACCAGAATTATACGTTTATTGATAGGAAACAATGTTCACTTGCCTCTTCGAGGGGGAAACCTCTAGCAGAGTAGAGCTCTATTACAATAATTTTCTAAGAAAAAACTTCTCATACCCTTTACTCCTATTTATACTAAATATGTCTATCCAAAAGAACAATCTAGAGGAAGATCCTTCTAGAAGTGGAAGCTTCTATTAGGTCTTCTTACAATTGACTTATTCCTCCTTATTGCTAGGCCTTATTAATATTTAACTTTATTACATGGAAATATATTATTCTACCCACTTGAGGGGTTAGGTAGGTTAGGTCCCTAACATTCCATCCCCCTTAAAATCAGCTATGTCCTCAAGTCTTGAGATGAGGAAATTGTTGCAGCATGCTAGCTGGCTCCCAGGTGGCATCAGTTGGAGTTGTTCTTTCCACCGAACTAACAATTCTTTGATGGTGCGATGACGAATAGGATGCTCATGTTGGTCCAAAAATGATTGTGGATGCAACCAGATGGATCCTTCTTCATCCAACTCGGAAAGGCTAGTTTGAGTGTGGCACTTAGTTCCAATCACTTTCTTTAAGCAGGAGACATGAAAAACATGATGGAGCTTGGAAGAACTAGGAAAATATAAATGATAAGCCACCTGTCCCATGTGCTTGATAACTATATACGGGCCATAACATTTGGGCACCATTTTCTGACAATGTTCAACCTTGAGTGAAGTTTGTTTATAAGGTTGCAGACAAAGAAATACCTGGTTGCCTTCAAAAAATTGATGTTCTGAGTGACCTTGATCAACTTGTTGCTTCATGCGATTCTGAGCCATAACCAAATTATCTTTGAGGGCACGGAGAATAGCCTCTCGAGCTGTAAGCGTTTATTCAACCACTTGAACCTTTGAGACACCTGGCATGTAGGAGAGAACAAAAGGTGGCCTTTTCCCATATAGTGTTTCAAAAGGAGTCATGCGAGTAGTCCTATGATAAGAAGTGTTGTACCACCATCCAACTAATGGTAACCATTGAGCCCATTGATTTTTCCTTTCATAGGAAAAACACCTCAAATAAGTCTCCAAAAACTTGATGAAAACTTCAGTTTGACCATCAGTCCGGGGATGATAGGTGGTGCTGAGATGCAATTGGGTGCCCTACAGCCTGAACAATTCTTGCCAAATATTGCTGGTGAAAATGGGATCTCTATAAAAAAAATAGAATGAGGCATGCCATGAAGCTTGAAGACATGATCCATGAAAATTTGAGCCACAGTGGATGTAGTGAATTGACGTTGAAGAGCACAAAAATGAGAATACTTAGAAATATGATCAACTACCACCATGATGAATGATTTATTGCCTGATTTAGGAAATCCCACAATGAAATCCATAGAGATGTCCCTCCAAATAGCAGGTGGAATCAGAAGCGATTGGAGTGTTCTAGGGGATTTGATTCTTTCTCCATTGTTACTTTGAAAAACATCACATTTGACCACAAAAGTGTGAATGTCCTTTTTCGTACCATCATAGAAAAAAGAACATTTGACCCTGTCATAGGTTTTGGTAAACCCTGAGTGCCCAGCTGTGGTAATAACATGAATCTCAAAAAGCATGGTGGATTTAAGTTGTGACTGTTTACTTAAATACAAATGAACTTTGTAGTGAAACTTATAATTGTGCCAAGAGTACCCTAGAGAAACGTTTCCCCAAGAGATAAGGGCACCATAGATCTATTGCATGCAGAATAGCCAACATTTCCTTTTCATAGATTGATTGGCCCAAATGGCGGTTTGACAATTGTTTGCTGGTAAAGGCCAAAGGTCTGCCCTTGTTGGCCCTTGACCACGTTTTGGGAGACTCTTGGTCATGTTGACCTATTTTGGGACTTTGACAGCCTGTCGAAGGAGGAGCGCAAGACGAAGAAAAGATCATGGGATCTCGGCTCCTTTTTGAGTTTTTTGGATTATGTAATGGGATTGGGATGTCGAACCATGGGTTTACCCATGTTTAGTCCTATTTTTTAATATATAAATAAACACCTAGGTTATATAGAAGGAGGAATGCATCTATGTGATGTGATACCAGTTGTGCTAAGTGCTAGTGTGTACTGTAAGGGATTTGTGCCTACTGTGAGAGACTTGCAGAGCTAAGTGCAAGTGGTTGTAACAGACTGTGGAAGGCTTTGTGCTGTAACATAAGGAAGAAGGATCTAGAGAGCTACCCAAATTTCTCTCCTATGCAGAGTGGGGTTTTGAGGCTCTGTTCTTGTAACCGATTGACTGAAGAAAAAAAAGAATAAGTGTTGGTGGACGTAGCCCTAGGGTGAGGGTGAACCATGTAAATACCATGTTATGATGCTTTGTGCCTTGTCTTGATGTGATCACACGTTATTTGCTAGGTACTTTGATATGTTTAGATAGATCTACTTATGCTTTGTTCTTATGATATGCGAGAATGTTAGATCTGATCTATATGGCCATGCTTAGTGCTCAATCTTCTCGATATGATCTATTTACCTATGCTAAGTGATTAAATACATTAGATTAGTGTGGATGCTGCGAAGCCCTATTTTATCAGTGAAGTGGATATTGATTGCATATTGAGGAACTGACGGTGCTAAGTGATTTATTAAGTACTACAATCACAGATCTGTGTCCCAGCTAAGGTTGCAGACACACGAGTCTTGAAACCACCCCTTCCTCTACCTCAGGTGAGACTTCATCTGCTTCGTAGGTGTTTTTGAAAGGGTCGGTAGTTAGGGCTTTGTTGGTGCATTGTTGTAGCATTGAACCCCAGGTCTACCCCTGTGCCAACAAATGGTTCTGTTGCTGGGACCTGAAACTGTGATTGTTGGGAACTAAGAAAGAAGAAGATTTGTGCAAAGATTCAAACTCATATTATGGAAGCCTCGTGCGTAGATCTATTGACCTAGTGTGCAATATTCTACTTGATTTACAAAGCTCTGTGCTAAAAGAAAGAAGCGTGATATGAAGAAAATAAGTTAGTTCTGAAGGAGAGAAGCAAGATTTGAAATCTTTGTTCTCTAAGAAAGGTAAAAGTGAGAATTTGTGATTAAAATAGGTAAGATCTGCAAGCTCTGGGCTCTTATAGAGGTAAGAATAGTGAATTTTTTTAGATCTAGAAGCTTTGTGCTCTGTAGAAGTAAGATAAGTGGAAATTTTTGTTTCTAGAGTATGGATCTAGGTATGTTTAATAGAGTATGTCCTAGTTTGAAAAATATGGTATTAATAGATGAAAGAAGGTTTGATATGAGTAGATCTGATAAGAATAGTGAAAGATATGTTATACCTATGCATAGAAATAATGTTTGGACTAACAAATGGATGCAGGATCCTAGAAATAATTTGTTGTGGGTTAGCTCCTATGATCATAGCGCCTAGTACAGGAAAAGATGGGGATCATTTAAAAGAAAGAGAGGATTAACCCTCTATTACAGTTGTATAAGATCAGGACATTTGGCTAAGGAATGCCCTGGAAGGAGACCTAGTTGTCTTTGTTGCAAGGCTATGGACCATGAAGTGTTGGATTTCCCTAGAATGATTGCTAAAGTTGAAAAAATGAACCTGAATCAAGAAAACCCTAAGGCAGATCTTAAAACTATGTTCGAACTTCAGAAAGAATCTGAACAAGTATTGCTATAGATGAAATAAACCTTGAATGACCACCGACGTGTCATCTTATTAGAGATCTTCAAAGAAAAAGAATGCATCGAAGCAAGAATAGGAGACTTCTACATTAACTGTGTTCTAGATGAGAAAGCACAGGTGAATATCATGACAAAAAGAACTTGTGAATCTATAGGGAGGCCTGCTATGACTCCCTCATTAGGAGGAATAGGGTTATTCAAAGGGAAATTGATAAACCTATGTGGAAGGCTCGCCCAGATACCTATGAATGTCAATGGAACTTCGACAGAAGTAGATTTGGAGATTATTAAATTTGTTGAAGACAACGCCCCATTTACCATGTTACTAGGACAACCTTGGATTGATAGAGATCAAACCAGACGAAATAATGAAGAAGAATTTTTGGATCAGAAGAAACAAGAGTTAAAATATTTCATGACCAGAAGGATCACACACTTGATTGAATAACAAGAGAGCAGATCGAAGCTATTTAACACTAGCAACCCAGATGTGGACACTGAGAGAACACTAGAGGATCCATAGAAGACTGAAGTACCTACCCCAGACAAAGAAGGAGTATTATCCAGGAGCCCTAGGGAAGAATCTCAACATCGCGAAGTGACTATGACCAAAGAAGATAAGAATCAAAATGGAAAAAGAACTACCAAGATGAAGCTCACTGGAAAGAAGGCTAGAAAGCTAAGTAAGAAGAGAGATAAGTTTGAAGAGTTGCAGAAGCTTCTAGAGGGAACTTCGCAGACAGAAAATTTGCATAATTGGAGCTTCGTCGGGATATCAGAACAACGACACATGGCACTTCACCATGACAAAGCAATATAACTGTTGGGGAAATTATAACTGTTCGACTGATGCTCCGAACGGGTAGAAAGGAAATTATGGTTTGTCATCAGACCATTGGACCGCACCATAACAGAATGAACAAGAGTTAATGGAGGCTCATACCCATTGCAAGTGAATCATTGTCGAGTTGCCTATTTATCCCATCGCACCATGCACCGAGAACACTTTTTCTAATTGAGAATTCAAGCCCACAGACTAAGCTGAGTTTAAATAGTGATCACCGTGCTCTTTCTCTCTATATTAATACTATGTCTAAGTTGTTCCCCAAACCTACAATTGTTCACCTCGAGTGTGTATGTCGGAAGAACTGAGCGCCGTAGAGAAGGCCATCAAAGAATTTTTTATCGACTTGATGAATGAGAGAGTCATGTCGATGTCTGAAGGTATCTAGGCTTCATCCACAAGAACAATGCAAGCATCTCCATCCACTACTCGAGCCAGACCATCTCAGCCAACAAATGAAAAGTGAACCAAGAACAAAGACAATCTTGCAAATGCTAAGTTGATTCCGAACATATTGCCCACCTACCTACCACCTCTGAGTGGTGCAATCAATCAAGACAGTGTGCCCAGAGAATTTGAGTACGCTTTGGTCACTATGTACCTCCCAAAGGGGATACGTGCAGTTCACGCAGATCAAGAAAAGATTGCAGCACTGAATTTTAGCGACTTCAACCTCAGCGACAGGAAGGTCTAAAACATGCCCGCCCCACATAAGTACCTGAGCATAACAAAGGGAAAGAATTCAAAGATAGTTCCCCAGTCATGGACTATGAACCTCGCGCAGTCTACACTGCTCAATGCCATGAAGTTTCCTCACTTCAGAAGGCACCAAGAAGTGAATGCATGCGTCAAGATGCTGCTGTCATGTTACCATGGTAGATACTTATGGTTAAACCATCGTATCATAGTGGATCCAACATTGATAAATGAGATCACAGTGCTGACTATAAAAGGCCTTGACCCACAAGATTTCAACCCTGAAAAATCCATGGACCGTGCTCTCTCACAAAGGATCAAGGACACTTATGGAGATGTCGAAAAGGGAACATGAGGCTATAAGGTAGCCTATATCCAGAGCAACGTAGTCTGCCTAGCCTGTCAATTGATCGCAAGAAAGTTAGTCCACAAGAACCGACCCACCCAAGTGACTGGCTTTGTAGTCGACCTCACATGGAAGTGTGCGAAGGGCCTACAAATGAATTGGGAAAAGTACCTGGTGAACTAGTTGGAGCTAGACTTCAGGGAAGTAGAAGATCAGGGATATGAATTCCACTTCAATTGGATTTTGATCCTAATCACTTTCATCATCTAGGATATGTCGAATGGTGCGACCTTCCTATACATTGAGCCCTTTGAACCTCTGGCTGCGAAGTTCAATACACTGTGGTATTCCAGTGACATGAACAAGCAATGATAGTCAAATGTCGTGTTCCATACCTATTACAACCAGTTGAAGACAATCATCCAGTCCAAGTCTTGCATCACGCTGAATACTCTCCACAAGTTTCAACCTTTAATGAAATTCAGCGTGGACCACCATTTCATTTATATTACAGCTCGCACTGATGAGAACAAGAAGCAACTTCAATATTACTACAAGATGACAGAGGAGGAATTAGAAGAGATTACTAAATACTGGTCGACGAACCTCCTCATTCCAGTAGATCCTACGGAGATGTTTGACATTGATCGTCCAGAAGTAGCGCATGATACACATGGACCCAACAAGACAAAGAAAAATGAATAAGCCCAAGATGTAAGCAATACCTCAAGAAATACTGCTTCCATCTCACCTAAGCAAGGAGGATATGGTGAAGAGATAGATGGAGCATAAGTTGAACAGAAGAAAGGAAAGGTTACACCACCTAGAGATGAGGAGGATCCCTCAAAGAAAAGGAAGGTTTCCCCCCAAATCCTTCTTCCCGGAAGAAATCGAGAGCATATATGACCAAAATGAAGACTATTCTCACCTCATATGACTTCGATTTCATTGTAGCAACACTGAATGATGCTTCGTTGGAGATAGAAGAGAAGTAAGAGGCTAAGCAGGAGGAGATATACAATTGAATTAAGGTTGAACTTCAAGGGGTGCAGCAAGCACTACAGTCTAGCTGTGAAATTTCCACTGCGCATCTACCATTGGAAACACCAGAACTGGGAGATGAGCCAGCTCAAATCCACCGAATCGATGACACAGTCGAAGCTCGCCTTTGAAAAGCACAGGAGGAAACAGTGCAAGCCACCCAGGATTTAGCACAAGTACAAGAAGACCTTCTAGAGAAATGTAATGCTGCAGAATGGGAAAAGATTTCTCTCCAAGAGAATTATAATGAAGAAAGAGCACAACTACAACAAATCAAGGAACAGTTGCTCGAGGGAGCAACTTGAATTAAATTAAAGGGTCAAAAAATCACTTCTCTCTATGACAGTCATCGAAGTAAAGGTCAAAGAGAGAGTTCCACAACAAGTAGTGCAACTTGAAGAAGTGCTTAAGCAACTACAACAACACATATCAGATTTGGAGCTATGTGCAGTGCCCGAGACCCTGCAAGATGTAAGAGACCAAAGGGAATAAACTACCTGGAGCGCAATTGAGAGATTGAAGGCTCTTACTAAGGAGTGCAAGCAACTAAGTAATCACAGCGCCCAAACATATGAGAACCTCACTGAGAACCTAGAGTTACAGGCACTGGAATCAAAGCTCCAGGAAGCAAAGAAGAACCCAGACATACTACATGCACAACTAAAGGCCCTGTCAGTTGTAGACAGAATGAAGAGATCTCAAGAGAAATGCACCGCCCAGTAGTAGATCCATACGATCCAGAGAAAAGTTATGGAAATAACTCAATGGCTCCAACCTGTGCAAGATAAGGCCTATCAGTTATTTACAGAGGTTGAAAGATGAGGAGTAGAGATAGAACAGGTTGTCACCACAGTAGAACAACGCCTAGAAGGGCCAGTGAATGACATGTGATCCAGGAGTTCACCAAGCAAGAAGACATAGCAAATAAATAGGTCGAAGAAGCTCGAGCCAAGCTCGAGGCATTCGAGGAAGAACTAGTCAGACCAGAGTGACTCGGGATGAGTCACATGTGAGTGTTGGGGGCATGTTGGTCCTTGACCAAGTTTTGGGATATTCTTGTTCATGTTGACCTATTTTGGGACTTCGACAGCCTGTCGAAGGAGGAGCGCAAGATGAAGTGGAGATCATAGGATCTTGACTCCTTTTTAGGTTTTTGGGATTATGTAATGGGATTGGGATGTCGTCCCATGGATTTACCCATGTTTAGGCCTATTTTGTAATATATAAATAGACACCTAGGCTAGATAGAAGGAGGAATGCATCTATGTGATGTGAGACCAGTTGTGATAAGTGCTAGAAGCTAAGTGCTAGTGTGGACTGTAAGGGATTTGTGCCTACTGTGAGAGACTTGCAGAGCTAAGCGCAAGTGGTTGTAACAGACTGTGGAAGGCTTTGTGCTGTAACACAAGGAAGAAGGATCTAGTGAGCTACGCAGATCTCTGTCCTATGTGAAGTAGGGTTTTGAGGCTCTGTGCTTGTAACCAATTGAATGAAGACAATAAATAAGAAGAGTTGGTGGACGTAGCCCCAGGGTGGGGGTGAACCACGTAAATACTGTGTTATACTTCTTTGTTCCTTGTCTTGATGTGTTCACATGTTATTTTCTAAGTACTTTGATATGTTTAGATAGATCTACTTATGCTTTGTGCTTATGATATGCGAGAATGTTAGATCTGATCTATATGGCCATGCTTAGTGCTTAATCTACTCGATTTGATCTATTTACCTATGCTAAGTGATTAAATGCATTATGTTAGTGTGGATGTTGCGAAGCTCTGTTTTATCAGTGAAGTGGATATTTATTTCATATTGAGGAACTGACGGTGCTAAGTTCTTTATGAAGTAGTACAATCACAAATCTGTGTCCCAACTAAGGTTGCAAACACATGAGTCTTGCAACCACCCCAGCATCTACCTCAGGTGAGACCTCATCTACTTCGCAGGTGTTGCTGAAAGGGTCAGTAGATAGGCCTTTATTGGTGCGTTGTTGTAGCGTTGAACCCCAGGTCTTCCCCTGTGCCAACATCTCTCTTGCATAAGGATTGCTCCAATTCCTCTCCCAGAGGAATCACATTCCAAGACAAAGGTATTTATGAAATCAGGAAGGGCCAATACTAGAGTAGTGCACATAACTGCCTTCACTGCTTGAAAGGCCTGATCATTCATGGGAGTCCAAGTGAAAGAATTCTTTTTAAGTAGAGCAGTGAGAGGTGCCACAATATTTCCATAATTTTGAAAAAACTTGCGATAATATCCTATTAAACCATGAAAACCACACAATCTTTTGATAGTCTTGGGGCAAGGCCAATCCTGCATGGCTTCAATCTTCTTAGAATCCACCCATACACCAGCCTTTCCAACAATATGAACTAAGTACTCAACTTCCAAGGTGCCAAAGGCACATTTATAGTGTTTCAGGAAAAGTTGATGCTGAGAGAGTAGATGAAGAACTTGATCCACATGGGAAAGATGGGATTGCCAAGTTTTAATGTAGATGAGAATATCGTCAAAGAAAACTAAGACAAAATGATGGAGAAAAGGATGGAAGACATGATTCACGAGGCTTTGGAAGGTGGATGGCAAATTAAACAGGCCAAAGGGAATGACCAAGAACTCATAGTAACTCTCATGAGTTCGAAATGCAGTCTTGGATATGTCAGGGTCTTGCATACGGATTTGGTGGTACCCTAAACACAGATCAAGTTTGGTGAAATAATGAGCACCACTCAACTCATCCAAGAGATAATCAATGACAGGAATGGGAAAATTTTCCTTGATGGTTAGTTTATTGAGGGTAAAAAAGTTAGGACACATGCGCCAAATAAATTATTTCTTAAGTACCATGACCACATGAGAAGAATAAGGGCTAGTACTGGGAAGGGTAACACCCGCTTGGAACAATTCCTACACGATTTTCTCAATTTCATTCTTTTGGGAAAAGGGATGACGATAAGGGCGAACATTGGGAGGAATAATCCTAAGAACAAGGGGTATGGAATGATCATGAACACCATGAGAAGGTGAAAGTACCTGAGGAGTCTAAAAAACAACTTAGTGTTTGGAGAGAATGACTTGGAGGTCAGGATGCAAAGAGGGTGTCTAACCCACATGAATAGAATGGAGTGGAGCAATAATACCAGAGTGGCCTTTCTTGAGGATTTTTTCCATGTGATGTGAACTGATGATATCATGAGAACCAACTGTGAGACATTGGAAGTGATACCTTTGTCCCTCCTATTGGAATTACATGGTTAATTCCTTAAAATCCATAAGAATGGGACTCAAAGTGCGTAACCATTCAACACCTAGCACAATGTCACACCCTCCCATTTCGATGGAAAACATATGATATTCCAGGTGGTAATGTCCAATTTGAAGACACACATTTTCACAAATCCCACCACATTTCATGGACCCACCATTGGTTATCATGATTTGAAAATTATTGACAACACGAATATAGCAATTGGTTTACTGGGAAATGTGACGATGAATAAAATTGTGGGTGCTACCACTATCAACCAGGATGATGACCTTCCTATTCTTAATATAGCCAATGAGATTGAGGGTTTGGGGAGCATAGAAGTTAAGGAGAGCATGCAAGTAAATGAGTGGTTCAACTTCAGGTGGGTCAACGGGGTCCAAGGTAGAATTTTCAAGGGAGGGATCTTCAACAATTGGAACTGTCACATCTTCTTCAGGAACATCTTTGGAAATGACCATAAAACGTTTTTGATCATTACACTTGTGCCTCGAAAAATATTTTTCATCACAATTATAGAAAAGACCCTTCAATTGACATTCAACCATTTTAGCCCTAGTTAATTTCTAGACCTTGAGGGGAGTGACAGGGGGGTTAGGATTAGTGGGTTGAGGGAAAGGAACAAAAGAGGGTTTTTTGTTCTGGGAAAAAACAACTTTTTGGGATTCTATAGCACATTTGATAGACTCCAAACAAGTCTAAGGGTGGACCATGAGAACCTGTGATCATATTTCATCCTTTAGGACACTCATAAAGGATTCATAGAAGAAAATGTTTGACATGCCCTCAGTTCAAAAGGACAAATGCTCAAAAGAAGATATAAAGTATTCCAATGTGCCTCACTATTTCAACTTGGTCAAATGACCGAGATAGTGGGTATCAGTGTCAAAGCAGTCATAGATCTCTGCAACAAATTGGGTCTAGGAAATATACCCTTGACGTGAATTTTTACGCCATTGCTACCATTTCCATTGTTCAGGATCTAGATAGAGGAAAACATAAAGAAGTTTGGCCAAATCATGAGTAATACCATGCATAAAAAAATAATGCTCCATTTGAGTGACCCAACTCGTAGGATCGGAGCCATCAAATTGATTGACCTTGAAACGAGGAAGTTGGTGCTCACGCTGAAAGGATTTGGATTGAAAATGCAAAGAATGAGAGGAATCAACAACATCATGTTGGTCCAAGGAGGAAGGAAACGAAGGGTGGTTCAAAAAATGGTTGACAACAGACTAGAGGGTGTTAAATTGGTTCATGAATTTGGCATCCATGGTGTCAAATTTGAGATCGATCTGGGTTTCTAATTGTGCAAAGAGAGAATTGGTAGAAGCAATTTCATA
Source organism: Picea engelmannii (assembly GCA_009831015.1). Taxonomy (NCBI): domain Eukaryota; kingdom Viridiplantae; phylum Streptophyta; class Pinopsida; order Pinales; family Pinaceae; genus Picea; species Picea engelmannii. The sequence goes on along the minus strand of ML842409.1, from coordinate 24,669 downwards.
GGTCGCTTGATTGATGGAAGCTTCCAGGTCTTGGTTGCGAGTGGTGGCTATTTGGAGAGGGGAAGTGTGGGGAAGGAAAAATGGGTGGGTGGGACCACAAAAATGACTTATAAGTGATAGGTATCACGAGGGTCAGGGAAAGAAGGGAAATATAGTGGAATAGGTGGAAAAATGGGGTAGATGAGAAGGGCTTGGGTCCACTGGAATTTGAAAAAAAAAATGAAAGGTATGACTGCGATCAGGGAGAAAAGGGGAGTCCAATGGAATAGGTCCCAAATAATTTTTTTTTTACTCTTGTAGAGTTACACTACAATCCGAAGAATATTGTAGTGATGAAATGCCCAAATCCTTAATAGGAAGAAATGTGTAGTAATTTTGCAACCCGAATGCAGGAGGCATAGTTGTGCGACAATAGATCTTGTCTGTTCTGTTTTTGTTTCTGTCCCAAGGGTTAGGGTATTCAAGGGTTCTACAGTCAAGGGTTTTCCCTATTCTATATCTCTCTGATATATGTGCAGGGTGCAACTGTAGCACTCGACCCAATATCTCAGGGCACCAACTAAGGAGGCTAGACCATGCCCTTAGTCGTACTACCTGACTACCCAGGTACTAGACAATATCTTCCTGAGTGTTGTTCTTGGTGTCACTATAGTAGTTAGGAATCCGATCAATTTATCTATGGAGGTCTTCAAGAGATCTACATTGATCCGTATACATGTGTTTTCAGATGCACTACCACTCAAAAGGGTACCAACAAGGGTTACAAGGTTGGCCAAGAGATATGCGCTTAAGTACCACTTATATTTCCTGCGTGTATGACTCCCTGACCGTGGGTTTATGCATGTAATGATAGATCTCCGTAGCTTTAAGACGATGAAATACGTCTCTACCCTAAAAAAATATTAACCCACAATTTTCTGCCGAGGAAAGTGCTCTGATACCACTTGTAAGGTACAAGATATATTGTATTACCAGAATAGAGAAATAATGCATAGAATAATACTGAGATAGAAACAAAATACTGAAATATTGCAGAGATAACAATGAAACAACAAATTATATGGAACCACAACACCAGAATTATAACTTTATTAATAGGAAGCAATGTTCACTTTCCTCTTCTAGGAGGAAACTGCCAATAGAGCAGAGCTCTATTACAATAATTTTCCAAGAAAAAAATTATCATACCCTCTTACTCTTATTTATACTAAATCTATCTATCCAAAAGAACAATCTAGAGGAAGATCCTTCTAGAAGTGAAATCTTCTATTAGGTCTTCTTACAATTGACTTATTCCTCCTTATTTCTAGGACTTATTAATATTGACCTTTATTACATGAAAATATATTATTCTACCCACTTGATGGGTTAGGTAGGTTAGGTACCTAATAAACCAACTCGAACATTTTAGATATCTTTTTCGGGATTAATTGCATAGAGTAAGTCATTAATGTATGACCCATATCCATGAGTATTAGTTGCAACTGAACAACAATTCTCATGATTTGAATAGTGTCAGCACAGGGGCAGACCCGGGGTTCAATGCTTCAACAATGCACCAACAAAACCCTAACTACCGACCTGTTCGGCAACACCTGCAAAGTAGGTGAAGTCTCACCCAAGGTAGAGGCAGGGGGGGTTACAGGACTCAGGTGTGTGTAACCAAGATGGGACACAGATATGTGATTATAACACTTCGTAGAGCATTCTATTAACATTACAAGATGATATTCATTAACTCATTATATTTTATTAACATCACAAAATAGACCCTAATATGGATCAATGCAGTAACAACAAAGAGTAATCACTTCAACCTCTTAGCACATAGCACAGAGTTAGATCTAACATTCATTCATCTTTATGTAAATCACTAAGCATCAAAATATCTAACTAATAAACATAATAAGAAAAGCACTAAGCATATTCATAGCATAAACAATACAACACAAAGCCAACCAAAGACACAAGATATACATGGTTCGCTCCAGTATGGGGCTACGTCCACCAATTGCTTCATCTTCTTCATTATTCTCCTGAATCTTACACTCATCCTCTTCTATGCACTAATCCACAGAGCCAAGCTTTGTAGAGGACAAGAGATCTGGACATTGAGCACGAGATCCTCCTTCCAAAAATTAGGTCAAGGTACAGAGCCAACTCCTCTATCAAGCACAAAGCCTTACATACACATTATGTTTCACAAAAGCACTCATAACTTCTTGCACTTAGCTACTTAGAATTCTCTCTCTAAGTCTCTCTTCCTATCATACATTCCTACTTATTTATACTTTTACAATCCCTTACAAAAAGACTTAATCATGGGTAAACCCATGGGCCGACATCCCATAACCCATTACAAAAATCCTAATGAACCCCTTGTTGGGTCCACAAATCCTGCAAAATAAGTGGGATCAAAGATCTTATCTCTGCTTGGGCGCTGCATCTTTGACCATCCTATTGAAGTCAAAAAGTGGTCCTAACCCAACCAAGGTTTTGTCAAAACTTGGTCGAGGGCCAACAGGGCCCAAACACTCACCTATGACTCATTCTGAGTCACTCAGTTATGGGAAATGTTTCTTTGAAGGCCTCGATCTTCTCTCGATATGCCTCGACTTGTTGCTTCACCTGAGCCTCCTGCTCAGCGAGCTCATGGATTGTTTGTGTTGTAACATGCCCTTTCAGGTGTTGTTAGAATGATGCAACCACTTGGTCCAGTTGTGATCCTCATCCTTCATTTTCTTCAAACACTTTATAGGCTTCATCCTGCACTGGTTGTAGTTTCTGTGTAAATTCCATTACACTGCCCTAGATGGCAGTAATTTGTTGTCAAACTACGTGTTTCTCTTGTGATATTTTCATTCTCTTGACTACAGTGAGTAGCTTCATCTGTGCCTGCATAGTGAAGGCATGTTGTTGCACCTCCTATAACTGTGATTCGTGTTTCCTTAGCTTTGAATCTTTTGTGAGGCATTCATAAGTCTGCACATTTCTATCGCTCAACTGTTTGCATTATGAGGCTAGGGCCCTAATCCTTCCTACTTCATTTTTGGTGGCTTCCTCCTTATGGTCATGCACTTCTTGTGGAGTGCTCGACACTTCTTGGACCTCTAACTCTATTATCCTTGTTTGAAGATGTTGGATGGTCTCAACGAGCTTCACCAGTTGAGCATCGATGGACTCTTGTTCCTATTGTGCCAAGATTGACACAGAGTGACATGCTTTTCTCACAGTTTCCTTAACCATGGCCCATTCTGCGATCAAATGCTCCTTTTATTGATGTAGCTATAATTTTTCTTCATGGGCCATCACTCAAAACTTGTCTTTTTCATTTTGATAGGTGGTTACACAGTACCGCGCTATGCATCATTGCTCTAAGACCTCCTCTTTCTCTTGTTGTAAGGCTTCTGTAGCCTTCTCCTTTTCTTCTTGGAAATTTTGAAATCGAGCCTCTGTCGCATCTACAAGTCTTCTTAGTTGGGCAGATTCATCCCCTAGTTCTGCAGTCTCCGACGAGGAAGGCGCATTAGGTACTGCGTGGCTTAAATGAATATCTTGCTATATTTTCCTGAGTTCCTTCTCAACTCTTTCATACAGTTCCTCCTGCTTCACTCCATATCTCTGCAGGATGTCTTCAGATGAATCCTCCATGTCTTCACAGACTAGACTGATATCATCTTCTATGAGTGTGGCCTCCAATTGGGGCTTACTGGCATGGGTATTCTTTCTTGTTGAAGGTTTCTTTGGAGAAACCTTCCTCTTTTTCGGTGTTACAGTAGGGGGATCTTCCGGAGGTGTAGCTTCGCCTTCTCCTTGATTTTCTCCTTCATCCCCTCCTCCTTGTCCATATGCTTGGTCTCCTCCTCCTCCTCCTCCTGCGGGCAATCCAGATCCATTTTCTTCAGAGGCGTTGTCATCCTCATTGGTCTCTATATTTTGGATGTATTCCTGCTTCTTCTTCGTCATTGTCCTGCTGGACTGTCCAACATGCTCGACCCAGGTGACCAAGGGGCTTCCTATGATGTTAGTGTCGGAGATTTCTGCATCATCGACCGATACAAGGAACTCCTCTGGCCATTCCTTCATGATATGCTCCATGTCATCGTTTGTCAACTTGTAATAGGACTATAACTCTTCCTTTCTCTCATCTCTACGTGCAATGATATAGATAAAATGTTGATCTACGTGGAACTTAGCTAGTGGTCTATACTGGTCAAGGATGATTTTAGGGGCTAAATTTCGCTCATGGGCTAATTTTCCAAGGTTTTTCCCCAAAAAAGATTCACTATTCTAAATATGATTTGCCCAAATTCTATAGGATAAAATTATTTTACCTTGAAAATCACCAAAATTTTATACAAACTATATAAAATACTTAGAAATTTGAATATTTTTACAAAAATATAGCCAAACATTTATAGTTGGCATATGAAGGATTAGTAAGATTTGCCAAGGTTTGTACATTTAAAAATAAATTTCCATCCTTAAAATCATCCCTAATACTGGTGCAAGGTACGCGGTGTCATGCGCAGAAATGATTCAATGGAAACCTTTAGTTGTTGATAATAGGCATGGAACACAATGTTTGACTACCATTGCTTTGACATGTC
>ML842409.1:0-11716 GCA_009831015.1 Picea engelmannii | reverse complement strand
TGGAGGTGTGAGTACTGCAGAGCCGGGAATGAGGATCCTAAAGGCAAATATCAGAGGGTGTGACTGGAAATGGAAATGCAATACAACGGGGGAGACTACATGCCAGTGTTGAATATATATACCTGAAGGGATGATGTCGGTGACCGATGAGCAAGTACCTGCGCACATAACAACCAAATACCCAAAGTGAACTATATCTAAAGAGGATCAAAGATATGAGCATGTATTTGACAAATGTGACTATGCGCGTGCGTACCTGACCATGATATGGAAAAAGGGGTGCCCCAGGGGCCTAGGACAAAAAGTGACCCAGAGACTGTCGTGATGTAGGCGGTGGGATGCTGATCCCGTGGCTGAAGACGGTTTGAAAAATGGACACCTTGGGCTCCCGGAATGGTGAGTGGAAGTTTGGCAAAAGGCCTATATATAGCTGTAGGGCCCACATTGCCACCTCATTTGTACCTGCTGCTACAATGACTGGATGAGCAGATTGCAGAGGATATTTGGAGTTTCAGGGAGCACGAGGTATCCGATCGACGGTGTGTGAGTATCAGGTTAGTGGTCTGATCATCCTGCATAGAAATAGGTTTCCAATTTTTGGGCAGGGTAGGTATGGGGGGGCGTACAAGGGGTTTGAGGGGATTTTGTCTAGGGTGTGGGCCCACATGCGCGGGCAATTCGGTGGAAGGCGTGCATACGTGTGTGCCTGTCCACCAAATAGACGCGCATGGGTGCACGAGAGAGGAAATTTAAGGTGCGCCTTAGGGGCGCGCCTGTGAGGTGGACAGGCGTGCATCAGTGCACACCTGTGAGGTGGACAGTCGCGCTCTTGAGCGCGGCTGTAAGTTGGACAGGCGCGCTCAGGAGCGCGCCTGTGTAGTGAACAGGTGTGCTCAGGAGCGCGCCTGTGTAGTGAACAGGCGCGCATATATGCGCGCCTGTATAGTGAACAGGCACGCATATGTGCGTGCCTGTGGGTGAAAAAACCGCGCCTATGAGGGAAGGTTGAAGGGTAAAAAAAAAATGAGTCTTTTTGATGCACTTGATGGTTGCATAAGTTGATATAGGACTCTGTGTTGTGTGCAGGTGGCTAGCAGTGACTATGGTTGTTCGGTGGCATGAGCGAGACTGGTCGCAGTTGCGAGAGGCTGTGGCCAATGCGGGGCCTGAGGTGCGAGCGACTTTAGCAACCTATGGGTTGCTAAAGTTTTTTGAGTGTCCGTTGATACAGACACAGAAGTTTTTACTTCAGTTCCTGCTCCAGATGTGGAGCCCGGAGCTGCACTGCTTCCTCATGCGAGGAGAGCAGATCCCCTTCACTGCAGTGGAGGACGTATATTTTTTGACTGGGCTCCCTTTCCGAGAATGCCTCTATCGGCAGAGCCTGTGCTACCGAGGGATACACCCCTGGCTACGATTGGCGCGCGATACTATTCAGGCTCGAACTTTATGTCAGGGACGGTGGTGAGCATGAGCGCTATAGACTCCCTGACTCATCGTTGCATAGCGACAATGATCGTACGTGTATACGGGTCACTGGCGACCCAACGGATTAGTGGTGGCTAGCTGTTAGTGCTGGAGAGGCTGGTGGTGGGCTGTGAGTGATTCGCATGGGGGTTGACTCTGCATGCGCGGATGATCACGCAGTTGGACCATTGTCGATCCACAGGTGTCGGGGAGTTTGCATTCGGCTTCATCCTGGTAGCCTGGTTTTTAGAGAGGGTGTCGATGCTGCGCCCGAGGGTTCTATTAGAGGCGCCAGGGGCACGAGAGCCACGCTTGAGGTGGTGGTCATCAGTTTTTGTTCGCCACGTTGGTGGCGAAGGTGGCCACTATTTTTCGGTGCAGGCGGCGCAAATATGGCGACAGATGCCGCAGGTGATATTGCGGTACCCCTATGCTGGGGTTGACTTCCGGGGAGACCCAAACATGGTGTTGCCTCCTGGGGAGGCTTTTGACCATCGAGGTATGTTGAGTATTATGTTTGTTTTTGATTTTATGTTATTGTTTGAGATATTAGTTTATATGTGTGTGATATAGACGCTGATACAAGATTTTGTTTGTTTGTTTGTTGCATGTGCAGATGTGGAACCTTGCGGGCGTGAGGTGGAGTTGCAGAGAGTGTCGGTTCAGCGAGAGCTGGAGAGACTGCTGCGTGGAGAGAGGCGTCGGTGGGATGAGGCCACAGGGTGACCAGCAGAGCCTGAGAGGCAGCGAGGAGGCGTTGATTCAATGACCCTGGTGCGGGGCCATCACACGCTCCTCCGGTGGCAGCCGGAGTAGATTTTTATGATATATGTCGTTGTTTGGAGACGGTGTTACAGGACGTGCCTGAGGGCATGTGGATCCGCATCCAGGACGAGGGGTTCCTGGAGCATTGTATAGGAGTACTGCCACCATGGCGGGGTATAATGCGACGGGCAGCTGTGCTTGCCGCCATGACTAGTGGACGCCTGCCGCCGGGGTAGGAGGGTCCTATGGGTGGTCCTCCACCACCGCCTGGGGCAGGTGGGGGTGCGATAGAGGCACCCTGATTTATGTATGATTTATATTGGTTTTTTGTTGTATATAGGCTGGTGAGCCGATTTTTGTACCGAGGTGTGGCACTAGCCTGCAGGCATATGTATTTTTGTATGTAAACATTCAGATGGCCAAAGAGGCCTTGATATATATATGAGTATACCTATTTTGAGACCCTGATGTCGTTTACATATGTTTTTGTTGATGAGGATGATGTCTACTTTATCTATGTGCTGTGACATGATGTATGAGATGTTTTATGTATGTGTAGATTGATGTGATATATGCCAATCTAACACCATGTTAGCTATGTCATCTGTTGTTTGATTCAATTGTCTTGGAATATGTGTAAATGTAATGGAATCAAAATGTCGAGATAATAATCTAACCTGCAGGTATTTTCGAAAGAGGCATGGATCGTGTACACGGTAAACATTGTTGAGCTAGAGAACGACTAGTTGAGAGTCGAGGAAGACGCTAAGGTGGTGAATATGGTGACGCTGGGCGTCGGCCAAGAGGCTAATGACCGTAGTGTATTCGGCCTGGTTGTTGGTTGCTAGTCCCAAACAGATGTCGCTTGAATGTAGCATTTCATGTGAGGGGGTGTAGAGAGCCCAAGCAGCCGAGGCAAGATTTTGTGTCCAATGACTGGCGCCATCGGCGTAACCAATGTGGTAGGCTGGTGAAGGAAGCATCTGTCAATAGCAAAAAGGATAGTTTAGACGAGAGGGTAGGAGAAAAAAGATTAAAAACACTAAAAAAAGAAGAAATAATAACCTAAAGTAGGGTGACTACTTCTAAGCATAAAATTTCTTGAGGTATAACCCATTGATGGGTTCCTTGAGCGAGAGGCCTTCGGGGGAGGCCAGGATGTATGCGCCTTTGGTGAGGCAATGTTGGATAATATAAGGGCCATGCCAAATTGATTCGAACTTGCCATGGCCAAAGGTATCATGGGCGATATCGTAGGCCAGGACGAGGTCTCCTTCGCGAAATGATCGAAGGTTGACGTGGCGATCAAAGGTAGCCTTGGATCATTTTTTAGCTGCCTCATTGTTCTGTAATGAAGATCGGCGATCTTCATCCAGCGAATCCAATTTCAGCAAGCACTGCTCCATTGGAGTAGTGTCAGGTAATAGCTCGATTGCGGTGCGCAAGGTGGGGATTTCTCAGTCGATGGGAAGAGTTTCCTCGACCCCATGGACTAAATGAAATGGCGTGAAACCTGTAGCGGTCTTTACTGCCGTTCGATAAGCCCATAGAGCGGAAATAACATATGATGCCAATTGGTTTTATGTTTATTAACCGTGCGTTGTAACATGGTCTTGAGGACTTTGTTCACTGGCTCGACCTGTCCATTTGACTGAGGGTAATATGGTGAGGCAAACTCGTGAGAGAAGCCTAACCGAGATGAGAGTTCGACGAAGATCTCATTCTCGAAGTGTTTCCCATGGTCGGAAACAAGTTGGAGTGGTACTCCAAAACGGGAGATGATGTGTTTAAAGAAAAAACGCGCTGCAGTGTCAGCGGTGTTGTTGAAAGTGGGCATAGCTTCGGCCCATTTGGTGAAGTAATCCACAGCGACAACAATGTATTTGTGACCATTGCTGGAGGGAGGATTACAAGTCATAAAGTTGATGCCCCATTTACAAAAAGGGACCGCGGTAATGACCGGGTGAAGAAGAGCGGGGGGAGCTCGGGCTTTGTTGGCGTAGAGCTGACATTCCTCACATCGTTTCACGGAATGAATGCAATCGTGAAACAAGGTAGGCCAAAAGTAACTGGCTCGAATAATCTTTTGAGCCGTGGATATACCCGAAAGATGGACCCCACAAGCGCCGATGTGGCAATCGTTTAAGACTCTGTCGGCTTCGTCAATAGTTAGGCAACGATGAAGAATGGTGTTGATGCCCCGTCGATATAAGATGTCTCCGATGAGGAGATAGCGGGGGGCCTGATGGAGAATATGCCGACGATCATCTCGTGAGAGATGGTTACCGAAATTTTGAGTTCGTAGGTAGACGAGAAGGTCACCATACCAAGGATCATCGGAAGCAATGTAAAAGAGATGTTCGTTAGGAAAGTCGGTGTTGACGAGGGCACTGGTGATGTCAGAGGGAAGGGCCATGAAAAGTTCGGCGAGAACGAGGGCCTTCTTACTCTTAGGTGTTGAGAAATCGAGGTCGTATTCCTGGAGGATAACGATCCATCGAGCGAATTTGCCGTTAACTTGTCGACGGCTGAGCAAATATTGCATAGGGTTGGAATCTGCGACGACCTTCATGGTGCGAAGCAGGATGTAATGGCGTAATTTCTGGACTGCGAGGACCACTGCAAGGGCAAGTTTCTCTTCGTGTTTGTATTTCAAGGGTGGTCCTGAGAGGTTCTTACTAACGTAGTAAATGACATGTTCACGATTGTCATCTCTGAGCTAGATGAGGACGTCGGCTACTGATACAGCTGATGCTGATACGTAGACGATGTAGTCGCAATTGTAGTCAGGTGCACTAATCAAAGGTGCATTTGAAAGCGTTGCTTTAATATCGTCAAATGACTGTTGGGCATAGTCGTCCCAGTGAAAAGGGATGTTTTGACGTAGTAAGAGAAGGAAATCATGTGCGCGTATGGCATAATCTAGGACAAAGCGTTGAAGGAAGTTAACTTTGCCCTGAAGACTCTGAAGTTGCCGTAAATTCTGGGGAGGTGGAATTTCGGTGATAGCTTTGACTTTGAGGGGGTCCACGGTAATACTGCTTTGGGAAATGATGAAACCGAGGAGGCGTCCGACGGTGACGCAAAACACGCACTTGAGAGGGTTCAAGTGGATGTTGTACTGGTGACACCGTTGCAAGATGATTCATAGATCATCGAGATGTTGGGTGCGTTTCCTGGATCGAGCTGTGAGGTCATCCAAGTAAGCGAGGATGATTGCAGCCAAATCGTGAAATATGTATGTCATCGCCCGCTGAAAAGTTGCGCCGGCATTTTTTAAGCCAAAAGGCATGACACGATATGCGAAAGTACCCCATGGGGTAATGAACACGGTTTTATATTGATCGTTTGGGTGAATTTGAATTTGGTTATAGCCAGAGAATCCGTACATAAAGGAGAGAGCCTCGTGACCGGTGTAGTCGTCGATAATTTGATCGATGAACGGCGTTGGAAAATTGTCTTTTGGACATGCGTTATTGAGATTGAGAAAGTCGGTGCAAACACGGATGGTGCCCTATTTTTTGTCGACGGGTACAGGGTTTGAAACCCATGAAGTGTAAGCGATGCGATAAAGAAACCTGGCCGTGCGTAATTTGTCGATTTTGGCTTTGATAGCCGCGGCCTTGGATGGGTGTAGCGGTCGCTGTTTCTGGCGAACTGGTGTGATCTCCGGCCAGGTGTCGATGCGATGTTCGACAATAGATGGGTCGAGGACAGGCATCTCCATGTATGACCAGGCGAAGATATCCCTATATTCCTGGAAGAGGGCTTTATATGCGGCGATTTCCTGAGGAGTGCAAGCAACTCCAATGATGATTTCTTCGGCAATGCCATTTTTAATGGAAATGTCGATTTTGATGGTGGGGGAAATGTTGGCCATATTGCCTTCTTCAAATGCGTCGGGGGCAAGAATGGGATTGTTGAACCAATCGATAGGCCCGGATGGGATAAAATATTTGGTCTCGATCGCGTAAACAGGGTTTTGGTTAGGAGGCATGAGGGCTTCCTGTGGAAGGAAGAGTGCACGATGATGTAGTGCATTCCAAGGAGAGTCTGGGCGTTGTAGCTCTTCCAATATTTCTTCTTCTCTTTGGAAATGATGGGAATATAATGGATCGTGAGGAGTGATCGCAGTGACAGTGTGATTTCCCCCTGCTGAAGAAACAGAGGGGGAAATGCTAGGAGGGTATGAGGGTTCACTCGACATAAACCATATGTTGAAATACTGAGGGGTACCCATGGTGGTTGGATGGAGAATCTCCACAAGGGAATGAGAAGGAGAGTTGGGGGGGTTGTGGGGTAAATCCTCAAAGATGTCATGTAAGAACCATGGAGGCGTTGGGAGTGCCTCGGGTTCTGGAGAAATGATATGAAGATCCTCGAGTGACGAAGTAATGTCAATTACCGTCGCTGTGGGTTGGTGATGCAGGGTCAATTGACGTTGCCTGTATGCGAGGATGATAGGACACTGGTATGTAAAGTGAGTTAATGAATCGCAGAGAGAGAAAGGGAATCTCATACGTTCATTGACTATAGTGGTGACATAGCGAATGTCAGTGATGTTTGAAGAGGACGTGGCAGGGCGTGGGTTGTTCTGGAAGTTTTGGCGTACAGCAGCTAATGTCTGCCAGAAGCGTGGCAGTGCTGGGCAATGATGAGTGTAATGGCCATATTCTGAACATATAGCACACACAAATTTGTTCCTCAACCCTTTACTATTGGAAGGTTGGGAGGTAGTGGGAGGACTAGTAGTAGTGACGGGTGTTGTGGGGGTTTGATTGAGGGGAATCAAATTCCGTAATTCCGGTAGTGATGGGCAGTTGTTGGTTTGGTGGCCCTCTTTCTCACATAATGTGCAAGGTGGTGCGATGCGTGGAGGAGGTGGAGCGGTGGGCTCTTTCTTCTTTCGCCTGCCCCCGGCTATAGTAGGGGGGGTAGGGAGTATGGGGGTAGTGGGGGTAAGGACAAGAATCGTCATGGGGATTCCTTCCTGTGGGGGAAGGGATGGGCGAGGGACCATCTCAGGTGGATGTAAATACCACACTGGGATTGCTAACACCATATTGGGTACTGTGAGCGTTGCGGCTACCTGGAAAGCTTCAATACCGTGTGGAGGGTAAAAGAAGGGAATTTGAGTGAGGGGTTGGGGAACTGTCTCCAAAATGGGACTATGCCCCTGAGGGGATGTGGATGCGTGGACTGTTGGGTCCGACGAGTATGCAGGAGGCTCCGGCTGGAGTGGTTCTGTGACTACTGAGACGTCAGGAATGACGGAAGCCTCCTGAGGAGGACGAGTATCCTCCGTGTGAGTTCCGTTAGATGAGACGACGCATACTTGATTAGGGGCAAGGAGTGGTGGTGCTCCATGGTACGTCCCTAACAAATATGGATCTTTAAAAATCCCAGGACCCATCTCGACGAGTGGATATGCATATTGGTTGGTGTGAATGAGGGGAAGAATGTTATCGAGTTTGGCAGAGGGGTTTGGCTCATAATGCGAGACTTGGTCGATGGTTACAATATTTCCGTTGTGGGGGAACATGAGTGTGCAAAATATGGATGATGCCACTGCCTTCATAGCATACATGTAGCTACGTCCGAACAAGATATTGTAATCGAGTGGGGCGTCGATAACTTTGATGTCAATGAGAATAGTTTTTCCCCCGAGTTCTACGAGGACATTTTGGAAGAGCCCTTCAGGAGATGATGGTCGGCCGTCATAAGCTCGTAATGTGATGGAGGAGGGTATGAGTTCCGGGGAACCCAGTTTCTGCCATACTTTTTTGGACATGATGCATGTAGATGCCCCTTCATCGATGATACACCGATGAACGGTGATGTTCCGTATTTTTACTGGTAGTTGGATAGTGACCAAGGTGGGAAGACGAGGTTCGCTATTGTCAAGATCAAAGGTGATGAGTCGAGTATCCACAGGGTCGACTTCCCCCAAGGCGGAAAGCAGAGACTTTCATTGTGTAGGGCAAGTCTGGAGGACTTCCAAGACTGACATGGCAGCCGGGGACTGTGCTAAGTCATCTACCAAACTATAATTATGAGCTGCCCTAGCCTGTGGGTTGTGAACATTCCTGCGCAAGGGGATGCGAGGGATGTGTAATGGTGGTTCGGCGGAAGGGCGAGGGATCTCCAACGGGGGTCCCATCGGTATAGGGTTTGTCTCTGGAGAGATAGGAGTAGACTCAGTTGGATACTGACGATTGCGCATTTGCAGAAGGATCTCTTCCTCACTGGTGAGGAGGATTGTACGCTCTACTGGATTGTTCGGGTTATGGTAGTGGCCCACCTGAGGTGGGGGATGTTGTGTGTCCTATTGGGTGTTTATCACACCTTGATGTGGGATAGGGTTTTTCAGCACGGCGGGAGGGGGTTGTTGCACATACTGTTGTGGTGCCTGCTGAGGGGAAGTTTGTGTAGGAGTATGGGGAAGACTACCCGAGTCTTTCAACAACCTTTTGAAATCAGCGATCTGGGGGAAATGGTGAGTGTAATGACCGAAATTGCCGCAAAGAGAACAAGGGTGGATGGTTTTAACATTATTTCTCCCTGGGCATTTGTTGTTATTTCCCCCTTGGGGGTTTTGGTTCCCTTAGTTCTGGTTGCCCCCAGTGGGTTGGTGCTGTGGGGTTTGATTCCCGCCTTGACCTTGGTTATTGTTATTCCTGTTCCGTCCTTTCTTCCTGGCATTGTTCGAAGGATGAGTTGGGTTGGTTGTGTTCAACTGTTCAAAATTTTGGTATTGTTGAGCAGCAGAAGGTTGAACAAAATTTACCCTCGCATGTGGGTGTGGGGGAGCCATAGGTTGTGGGGGACCAGGAAATGGGAAGTATGGATTTTGTGGTGGAACCGATCCATAAGGTACATAGGAAGGCGTAGCGCCTTCGCTAGTACTATATGATGATGTTGAGGGAGTACCACTAGTGGATGGAAAAGGTGGATGTATGGGAGGTGCCTGTGGTGGTCCACTGATAGGTGGAGGTATAGCAACAGGATATGGTTTTTGATAAGGTGGTGGGGGGTAATAAGGAGTGCCCCCATATGCAGGTGGGTATTGAGGTGTTCCATACATCAGTGGTGGTTGGGGTTGTGGACCATGGTGTGTGGTGGCACCTATTAGTCCGTCTGCTGAATGAGACATCCAAAGTTTGTCTTGGCCGAATGGCACATGTTTTGGAAGGTCAGGAAGTACCGTGTATAAGTACCCTGACTGTGCGTAAATAAGGTCATACTGTTGAGCCTTACTAATGGCTTCCTCTTCAGATTGCGGGAAGGTGGAAGCGACATCCTTTCCAAGTAGAGAGACAAGTGACCTAAGAAACCAATCAAGGCATTGTTGCTTGGTGGTTTCTGCTTTACACAAACTACGTCGCCTACGCCACTCAGGAATGTGGTCAGCGATGTGGGTGGCTGAGGTATGTTTGAATTTAGACAGTAGTTCTAGACCATTGTCATGGCGGATGGGTAGTTGAAAAAAAGTAAAAAATTCTTTGGCCAATGACTCAAAGGTCTCGTGGGACCCAGATTTTTCTTCAACATACCATTTGGCTGATGGGCCAGTAAGTGTGCGTTGGAATAATCGCAGTCTAATGGAATCATCCATGATGCTATTGGAAGAACACCATAGATGAAAGGTCATGACGTGGTTGGCGGGGTCATCCCCCGCCTTTCCTTCAAATTTTGGGATGTCTGAAGGAAGTTTTGGTGGCATTGCAGGCCATGTGGCGTCATGCAATATAGGATCATTGGTAAGCTTGGTGAGATCCGGTATGTTGAGAGAGGCCAAGTATGGCATCTGTAGTGGGGTGGGAGGATTATCTCCAGCCATAGTGTGTTGTGAACTTGACCCTTGATGGGGATTAGGTGGGTTGGTTCTCCCTCCTTGAGAGGAAGTGGGTCCCCCGCTTCCGTGCAAAGGAGAGCGAGTGAATGTATGACCTTGGGAAGTTGACCCAAGTAAGGTAGAACCAAACAAAGTTGATCCTAAGATAGTAGCACTCATAGGAGTGTGTGAAGGAGGTACCGATGAGCGGGTATGACCAGATACTCCTCCTAAGATAGGAGGGAGCTTGAGCAAGCGTCGGGAACGACGGGGGTTCTGTGGTTCCCCTATGATGTCAGATTAGCTGTGTGAATGTGTGCACAAAGTGGTGAGGGAAATATAGAAGCAAGAGTCTTTGCTGTGACTGTTTACACAATATATATATATATCAAAGTCAAACTGTAATCAGATGTGCATCATACATAAATGAGAAAGAAGCATATATGTGGGTAAGAGGGTTTTGTCCGCGTGGGGAAATCAAAAGAAAGCAAATACTCGTGTCTTAGAAGACGTAACGTCCTTCCTCTCAAATAGCACTGGACCTTCCAATAGTACTCAATAGTGGGGTCTGAAGTCACTGGCTGAGATGCTAGTGAAGGATGAAACAATTGGTTATAATGAGGGGTAGAGGGGGCATATCCCGAAAGAGCTAGCGATATTTCCCAATAGCCGCACAAAATCCAATCAAGGTGCAATTGCAGCCCACAATCGCCACCTGGGTAGATGTCCTAATTTTGGTCACTAGGTACCTCGGTCACAGTGCGGCATTTAGATTTTCGGCCTAAGAAATGGGTCACGGGCTGGATCCCATCCAAGAGGTGGGTGCCTCAAGGGGGGACGCACAGAACAATCGGACCTCGGTCTTCGACCCTTCACGGGTATCTCCCTTCCTTATGGTGATTGGAACACTGGACTTGGAGTATTTTGAAGTTCCCTATTTGTCAACTTCTATGTCTGAAAATGTGAGAACCAGATAACGGGGAGTTATTTGGATGCCTATCCCCAAAATCCTACCTAGACTAAAAACTTCTTTTGGCACCTCCTGTGGAGGAAAACTTAGTGAGTTTTTAGAAAGTTTTTTAGATGATGTTGTTTTGTGAGGCTGGGGGTGAAAACCAACCTCGTTTGATTAAAAGTGGGAGTGGATAGTCCCGTCAAGAAAAGATGGGGCGTTTTCGGAATCCCTTTGGAGGAAACGTACTCAGACCTCCACGTTTTGAGAAGAATCTATGTGAGTGAGCAGTGATTTTTGTGTGTGAGTGACAGTGCGCCAAGTTTTAGTTAATTATATGTCACCTTGCTGCATGTGGACTTCGCTTGGTCCTTACAAGAGTGTGATTACCTAATTTAGCTAGATGTCATTGGTACAACCTTGCGGAATCTTTAAAATCCCTAGGAAACTAGCATGTGGACATGTTGTCTGTTACTATCCTTTAACTCCCTATGTGTGGATTAACCTAGAAAAAGCATGAAACTATCCTAGATTGAACATGTGGGCATGTGTGGGCCCGTTACAAACCTTTAAACTCTCCTAGTTTTTTATCTAAGAAAGCGAAATTCCAACCACTATTTTATCTTTGTGACATGTGGGCATGTATGGGCCATTACAAATTTTAAAATGTGTTTTGAAAAATGAAACTAAGAGGGGTC
>WSFP011327832.1:0-39944 GCA_009831015.1 Picea engelmannii | reverse complement strand
AAAAAAAAAATCTAAAAACGAAATTTGAGATTGTAATTATATTATCCAACAATTTTAGAGTAATTAATTCCTATGATATCCAAAATTGTTGAAAACCCATAAACAGACACAACTTCATTATGCGAAAAAATGTTTACCAAACAAAATTGTAGACAAAATTCAAATATAGGCACAAAAAATATCAATAAAAACAATAATTTCTAACTATGAGGTGAAACGTTTGAGTGGAGATCCACCTCCAAGAATTTTGATGTTGAACTTGCGAAATGCACAAGAGAATTCACCATGAATGCATGCATGGAGCACACTAAGATTGAGATTGCTATTATGAATGGAATGGAGAAATATAGGACAAAAATTGAAGTTAATTCTATATCTGTTAGATTGGAGAAAGTCTATTACCTTCACTAATCATGGTAAAAAGGAAAAGATGACCAATAGTGGCTAGTTGAGTTGATAAAAATAGGGTGTTATGATCGCCCTCACCAAGGTTCAAATCTCTCCAATGATGTTTGTGCTTGTGTGTGTGCTTGTGTTTATTGTGTGTGTGTGCTTGTGATATCACTGGAGGACAAGTATAAGTCGTGGACATGTTTAACCATTCACAACTCTCTAACTACACAAAATCTTTGATTTGAATGTTGTAAGCTAAATACAATAATCATAAACTCTCTTAGATTAGGAAAGAGCAAATTTACTACATCAAAAATTTCTAAAAAACACCAAAAAATATGTTTATCGACTAGAATTAATATGCCATCATGTATGCCATTATTTTCATCCACAATCATACCACTACCCAAGGAGGGGGGTGTTAATGAGATTGTAAATACACATGACAATCAATTATGAAAATGCAAACTAGAAGAATCATTTGAAAGGTCTTATTTTCAATTTTTGTAGTGTATATATTTCTATCGATATTGATGCCAATGATATGAGGTGATAATAAGGATTAACCAAAAATCCAACATCAATACATCAAGGTAAAGTGACTACATTGGATGAGAATATTTGTGCTAGTGCACATCGTATTAGTACATGTTATAGGTACTATTATTGCTCAGACACTCTCTAAAGGAAAATTCTAACCTTACATCAAGGGGAATACCTAAGGATACTATCAAGTGAATCACTACATGTCACTTATGTGATTCACTCCACTCTTAAGTCTAGGAAAACCAATCCAAGGGGGGAATATCGGGCGGTCGATTGAATTCCTATCGTTGTAATTTGGATATAAGTGACAACAAGGACTAGACACAATACCAAAGAGAACACTCCTAGAAAATATAAGTTATCAATGGGAAAACCAACCCTTTGGGGGATGCCAAATCCCCAAATTCTTGCTAGCGAAGGTGCAAGAGATAGTTATGGTAATATGCTCGCAATTTTCACCTAAGGTGCAAGTACCTCATGAAGACAGGAACCCTCCCTAGGAGACAAAACAACAATTATGCATATGCCTCAGGTACCACATGTATTTCACACCTGTAATCACCTTTGTAGATGTCCTAGGAATGGATACCACTTCGCAATCGAAGACCAGGCGGAACAGTCGTAGGTCAATATCACACATACAAATAGGGAAACTAAGCTCAAAATTTTGTGAAGCAATGCCACCCAGGGGACCTTGCACTTTCGAAATCCTTGTACATGTAGTAGTCCACAGAGACTAGAACAAGTGGAGAGGGGATATCACCCCACTTTCCCTAAGTGTAACCTCATGTTTAACTCCTGTGTGAGAGGAGATTTCCCGGTGAGCACTCCTTTCTACTAATGGAGTTTTCACTCTCTAGTGACTTCTAGTTTTGGTTTTATGGCCTTGGAGAATTTCCTTTCCAACCTACACCAAGTCCCTAAATCTTATTCTAATGTTGGTTTGATAGAAACGAAAAAGATCTAATTAATTTTAGAATAGTGTTTATTTAAGGGCTATTGATACTTAGGGTTTGATTCTAGGCATATGGATCAAAGATAAACGAGAGAGGATAATGGCCACTATTCAAAAACAAATGATTGTTTTCTTAAAATATTCAATGAGCCATTAACCAATGAAATGCAAAGTATAACATTGCAACATTTAATTCATTTTACATTTGCAAGAACATTTCAATTATGAACCAATTATCACAAACAAACAATGGAAACCAATTGTAAAAAGAATATCCAATGCACAAGCTACTAAGTAAAGGTCAAGGCATTACACCTAAGGTCAAATACATACAACCAACAATATTCATTAAGTGAACTGTCAAAACTTTTCTATGCCAAGTGTGAAACGTTATCAAGTCTCCATGAGATTATTTGAGCACAAATTCAGGCTAACCAAATGTTATTCCTTTGACAAAGTAACTATGCCATGAACCACATAAGAAGATGCTACTATAATAAATGCACAGTGAGGGTCAACCAGAGATAAAATGTCATCACTTTTTATTATCCAAGAGATTTGTCACTATTCAAACTTCATTTGTCTCAATACATACAGTTCAATGCTATGAAAATATGGCAAATCAACCTTCTACAAAAAAGAAACGGGAAATGATGCATAGGTTAACAAGTGATTGACAGTTATTCTAAGATTGGTAAAGAAGTGGTATCACAACCGAGCAACACCCATGTCAAAATTCAGTTCCAAGTTTATAAACCAAAATAGAAGACTTTGTAAATAAGTTTAAAGGTCAAATAATTTTGCACTCATTTCACAATCAAACCGTAGCATTAGGGTTCCAGTGTTAAACTTGTTCAGATTCAGATTTGGTTGATTATATCAATGATCACGTTGAAGTTATCATAAGTGTATGACAAACAAGGATGAGATCATCAAAGAGTAACATCAATAGAAATTTAAATTTGCAAAGTAAATGTGTATGGCATTAACCAATTTTCCCAGTTATATTACCCACATTCATTTACTTATTCATTTATTGTGGGTACCATTTGTAAATGATATTCAAAAAAGAACTAGAATATAACACAGATCATAACTGAAAGCCTAATTGTGCTAGGTTATTTCCCCCTTGAATTTCATAAAGAACTTATGGAACGATATGGATCATTACCTCATGGTTTGAAATATTTTGGATTGAGCAGATAGGTAACCAAACAATAATGCAAGAATACCATCAAATAATGCCTTGAAAGGCAAAGTTAATAGACTACTTACTCACTGGTGTAATCTATAAATATTTGACAATGAAGAGCAAGGGATTCACCAGCCAAAGATAGGAATTATTTAGGTAAGGATGAGGTCGTTGGAGATGTTTGGGGAAATTTACCCCCTCTCACCTAGGCGTAGTTAAAGGAGATCATGTCTCATGGTATGCATTGAAGAAAATGATCTCGAAGATGATTATCAACATTCTCTATAGACAATATCCCCTCATATGCCTCCCCCCTCATCAAAACTTAGTCCATTTCACTTTGATTATCACGATTTATCCAATGATGGTGGTTCAACACACATGAGTTACACTAGTCATTGTTTCATATAAAGTGTTACATTTAATGCATTAGGCATTTATGTGAGGATCATGGGTTAAAGTTAGATAATGGATCATGATTTATTGGAAGTTATGCTCTTTTTCCTTGTTTCACCTTGGTGGTTGTTAGTCCGTAACCTTGTTTTTGACTGATTGGGTGTCCCTAGTCCCTGTCCTACCCATTTTCCATGATTTTTTGTTAAACTTTGTTTTCCTTCTTGGCTTGAAAGCTTATTTTTCAATCTTTTTATGCACATTTTAAATGATTTTTAAGTTTCTAAAGATTAGGATATGATATGAAAATTTTATGTCACATCATTTGTCCTTTCCTCATTTGAAATTCCATTTTTTTTCAAAGTGGATTGGGCGCTGCAAGAATAGCACTATTCTTGCAGTGCCAGGAATAATCATTGTTTTGATATGTGTATTAGAGGATATAAACATATCTTTATGATCTATTTCAGGGTGTTATTCTTATGATGACAGTTAAATTCGGAGGATTGAGTTGTACTTTCCACCTCGACATCAAATCAACATGCCTGATTATCATTGCATATCAATGAAATTGTTATCTGCCTATTTTAGTATGTATTTTATTCTACACATGTTTTGTAGGTAAAGGGATAACTATCAATTTTCAACATCCCTCAAAAGTTGGAGATTAAACCCTCGACCTTCTCAGAATTTTCTGCATGATTGTATCACCGATATGGTGCCCAAAAAGAGTGGCCAGATAACCATATTGGAGCCTGAAGGTACAGAATTGCTCGAAGCATTTCCTTAGATGGCCCAGAAATTCAAGGATGTTGGTTGGTTCAAATTCTTCTCAATGTTCCAGGGTCATGATGAACAGATCTCTATGAAATTTTCACAGAATTTTGATGGTTTCGAATCAGTGGTTGGAAAACTTCTGATGCACGTGACAGAGCATTCCATTGCTAAAGCTTGCAGGTTACTAGTATATGGGGAAAGATGGTGGAAGAAGGAAAATGTAGTCATCGAGTTTGTAAATCATTTTTTAATTCCAGAAAAGAAAAACTCTAATTGGAGCCAGGGTATCCCACACAGCTGGGTGAGGAAATAATGGCACATTGCCCTGTTGATTATCCACAGGTACATTACATGTGAAGGAATATTTTATTTGGTCCATATCTATAATATTAGACTGTTGATCCATGTAAATGGTGATTACCCTATTAACCTACCTTATTTCTTATTAAAAAAAATATCCAATATGTCTAAGAGGATTGAGTCACATCCTACCATAGCAAAAAATGGTATTTTTCATCAACGGTTGATTGGAACGTTAGTAGTATTCTCCTTAAATAAAGTTCATAGATCTTGGGACTGGTTAATCCAGTCATTAAAACCTAATATACAAGTAACTAAGTCTAAAATTGTCAAGGAGAAGAAACCTATAAAATAAAAATAGACCTTTCAAGCCACTAAAGTTTTGATGAAAGAAAATTCCCCTGCAGCTAGGGTAACTCATGCTGGAAAGAGAAAATTACAAACCCAGCAAGCTATTGGTGATTTTCCTATGGGTAAAGTTAATGAGAAAGGCACTACCAGTCGAAGTAAGAAACTTAAAATGGATAAAGAGGTTGACATCCATCTTGATCCACATATAAAAAGGTAATTTGATGAACATGAATATTACATCACAAGTCTAGTTCAAACTCTAGACAAATAGAAGCAACAACCTATAGGAAAGAAGACTGCAAAAGGTAAGAAACGGAGTAACAAGAAAACACATGTACCTAAATGTCCTAGAAGAAATTCTACCAAAGCTATCAATAAATTTAGACTGAATTCAAAATCCATGTTTCATCCTTCCATCAAGAAGGAGAACCTCATAATCATAGAAGACAATTTAGAGGATTCTAAGAAGGAGATCAAAAAACAGGTTGTGGCATCTTCTTTACATGGGATAGAGGAGGAATTTGAGGAACAAAAGAGGAAACAAGAAAAGGGAAAGTAGATTGTACAGTACTCCATAAGACCTATGACCAAAGCAACTACAAAGTCAGCTTCAGTATCTGAATCTATATTTAAAGGCACATATGTAGTTAATGATGAGAGAAATTATCTTTTCCCAGAACTAGACCAGCTGCAAGACCTTCCAGAAACCAGAGATTATGACAGCATTGAAGAAGAAGACCTTAGTTCTGGGCTATCTTCAAAATATGTAATCAAACTAAGAAAACCCCAAGCTTTTATAGATTTGAACTTACTTTCACCAGTAGATGAATATCTAGAATTCAAATTGGAAGTAAGGAAGTAAAAAGACAAAGTAATGGAGCTGCAGAGTATGATTAAGCAATTGAAGAAAGAAAAATCCTTTTTTGAGCAATGGAATGCTAAACAACAAGAAAAGATACAAGATTTCAAAAGGAAGAGGAAAGAGAAGAAGGCATTGCTTAAAGAGGTAAGGGAATCCAATATAAGATTATATTGGCATAATTTTGTGCTAACAACTAAGCTCAATCAGAGAGACACCAAGGCTACTGCAGTCATCATACCATGACAATTCAAGGAGAGTCTGCCTCAGTTTTGATTATTTGATGTTATTACTCAGAAAGTAAAGATGATCAGTTTGGTTCATAGTGCTTGGTTCAAATGGAACTTTTTGGTATCTCAGATGAATCAACTCAGCAAAATAGTATTCCTATTTTTGTGGGATTTTCCATTTTTATAAAATTGTTTCCTAATCTATATTTGGATTGGTTGTTGAGCCTACTACAATATAGGAATTAGAAGTGCTCATATGAGATTTATTCTCCTAGGTAATAATCATTGACATGATCCTATTGTAAAACTGTAAACTAGAAAATAGGATCTATAGGAATACTCTGTGCTTTAAAAAGACACAAGAAAGATTGTATAGAGGTCAATTAGTTGGGGCATTCAAGGACCTTTTTTGTTAAAAAAACTCTACTGTAAGACAACACTATATTTCATATTGGTACTAAATGGCAAAGGCATGTTGATGGTCAGATCTTCTTTCATATATTTATCTGTTTCTTTTCTTACTTGAATTCATTTATTATGTTGCAATGCATATGATTTCTTGATTTTGGGTGACACGGTGAACATTTTACTGTTTTTTTTCATAATCAAGATTGTTTTCAAGTACATGTTCTTGTTTCTTGATGATATTTTGAAATAATAAATCCATGTGTGAGTTGACAAACTAGATACTCACATACCTTCCTTTCTTTATTTACCTTACTATATGATCTGTTAAAGTGACTACCATTTACTAAACCAATGTGATGTTTACTTACTTTTACATTGAGTTATATGTTTATTTTGAATCCCTTAACCAGCTTTCAACCATTTTCTAAAAACCTATTTAGAAAACCCCTAAAAAATACCATTGCAATAACCTGATGATGCCCTAGATTGCCCTCTCACAATCAATTGCAACTTTAGGGACTAACATATTTTGGCGTCGTTGTCAGGGACGAAGGAATGAAGATATTTTACCTGGGAGAATGACAAGATCATAACTAAATCTTGATGGTGGACAAGAATTTGGACAATTACATGAGATTGTGTAACTTTCACCTGGCGACTCCTCTGTATTAATTCTGGCTCCTAAAAGAGAATCAAAATGACTTAAAACTCCTCCAACTTCCTCATCCTCTACAAAGAAACAAGTGACCAGAAAAAAACCAGATCCTAAGCATGTTGTAGCAGTGTCAGATCCTGAAAAGCTATTGAGAAAATCTAAAAACACTCTTGGACAATCCTCTCTTTCAAAAGGAAAATTGTCTTCTACAAGTACTTAAGGACAATCTTCTGAAACTGTCAACATATTTCCAATCGAAGAAGTTATTCATGAGAGTGAAACAAAGCCTATTGTTGAACCTTTAGTTGTTTATTTCCCTTAACTATCTCAGAATTGAATTTAGATCAATGGAAATTGTTTGTTGAGCTCATTGAAGAAGAACAAACAAATACCTTATCTGTAGCTGAAACTTTGAGAGACTTTCCCAAAGATATTAAAAGTGAACCAGATACACTCTCATCATCACCTCAATTTAGTTCTTCCAAAGAGAATAAACCACATTGTTATTCCTTTGAAAATCCTCTTTTTCTGGAACCTTCAACCTACTTTGGTTCAAATAAGAAACCTCTGATTTATTTAGTTGAATATCAAAAAATTATATCAGCTCAATTAAGTTGCTCCACCCAAGGAACTGTCTCTCTTTCTATATCGCCAGTTCTTCTCACTCCTACAGTTCAAACACCCACTATGGTAAATATGGTTGTGAATATGATGGATGCAATTATTGCAACCAGATATGCACCATTAAATTTACCACAAGTCCTGTATGTCTTCCCACCTAATGATTATATGAAGTATTTTCCAAGATTCAATGGAGAGGGAGAAGTCACTATTGAAGAACAATTAAACTCTTTCTACAGTTTTGGAGATAATTTTAATGTGGAGCATGCACATATTTGGATGAGACTTTTTGTGTAGAGTTTAGATGGAGAGGCAAGGAAATGGCTTAGAATCCTTCCTCCCAATTCAATTGTTGATATTAATGCATTGGATGATACATTTTTAAGACACTAGGGAGATAATAAAGACTACTTGTATTACATCACTGAGTTTGGTGATTTGAAAAGAAAAAAAGGAGAATCTATATCGAATTTTACTAAAAGATTTAATAAAATGTATAGTAAAATCCAAATGAAATCAAACCCACAGAAACATCATCCAAAATTACTTTTTTCAATGCCCTTGATGCTGAGCTTTCTCTGTTGTTGAGAGAAAGAAGGTCTACTACTCTACGTCTGATGCAGGAAGTAGCTATTGAAGTAGAATCTAACATACTAGCAGCAAAGAAATTGAAGTATAGGGGTGATAGAGACAAGAAAAAACTGAGAAAAGAACTCCCTTCTTCTTCTCATACAACATTTGATTCTAAGATGGATGAAATGGCCAAAATGTTGAAAACCTTGACATCTGAAATGGCTAGGCTGAAGATAGAAACAAAACAACCTAGCAGACCTACACAAAAAGGTGGATACAGAAATCCTAACCAGTTTAGGAGGCCTAACAATGTCCCTCAAATCTTGCCTAGAGAAAGGAGAAATCAAGAAGATCGAAAATTTTTGCCTCCTTTTCAAAATAATGTAGTGGAGGAATTTGAAGAAATTGATGACACTGAAGATTATCTTACAGTGCGTTTAAATGATACAGAATTACCTCCCACTCATTTGATACAACAATATTATGAATATGCTCTTATACTAAATCAATTTGAGGAAGATGATGTTGATGAAATTATCCAGAAAGAACCTAAAAGGGAAAATATGATCTTAGGTCCAGATCAAATACACCAAAGGTGGATATACCTATTCCAACCAAAAAGACTAATGCTCTAGTTAAATTAGGGGTCAGTAAAGAAATTCTAGGGGTTAAAACTGATCAGCAACCAAAGAAACATGTCAAAGTTAGCACTACAGAGGTGACGAAATTGAGAAGCTTGTTTCTTCATTCAGTTTGAAAAATGAAATTAATAAAATTAAAATCCCCATACCTCTGGTAGAATTGATGAAAATTGATCCTTTTAGAAAATATTTTCTCAAAGCATTGTAGCCTCCTTCTCATGTTAATTTTTCATATACTATAAATCTTGAAGATGAAAACCCTGCCATAACCATTGGACCTCATATTGAAGACAGGTATGATGTTTCTCCTCCCTTCTACATATCTTTGAACATTCATGACAAAATATTGCATAATTGTTTAATGGATTTAGCAGCTTCACACAATTTCATGCCAAAAGTGGTAATGGATGAATTAGGTTTAGATATTACTAAGCCTTATCTAGACCTATATTCATTTGACTCCAGGAAAGTTAAATGTTTGGGAGTCATTAAAGACATGGTTGTTACTTTATCTCAGTTACCTATGAAAAGTGTGGTGTTGGATGTAATTGTGGCTGACATACCTCCTAAATCTGGGATGCTTTTGTCAATATCATGGGCTAAAAAAGTAGGAGGCACACTACAAATGGATCTTAGTTATGCTACCATACATGTGTTTGGTGGAGAACATTGGAGACTGTATAGAGAAGTGAGGTTGGCTTACCTGGTAAGTGATCATGAAAATCCTCGTAATCATCCCATATATGTTGTAGAAGATTAACTTGGCTCTTCTATTCGTCACATTGGTGACCAGATAGTTGAAACAACAATCAGAACAATCATACCTACAATTGAAGAAAATGCAGAAAACCTAGTGTGGAAAATGTTCTTTGATGGGGCTTGTTCAAAAGAAGGCTCTGGAGTTGGGATTGTTTTTATTTCTCCTACCAAAGAAGTTATTCATCTGTCATACAAACTGGAATTTAATACAACCAACAACATTAGTGAATATGAAGCTCTGTTGTTATGATTGAAAGCTGCTAAAAATATGGGCATAGATAAAATTTATGTTTTTGGAGATTCAAAGTTTATCATCCATCAGATAAAAAATATTTATCAGACCAAACAGCAGAGGTTAAAGCAGTATAGAAATGAAGTGTGGGACTATGTTGATAATTTATTTTCGGCCTTCAATATTAGTTTTGTACACAGAAATTTGAATCATCATGCAGATTCTTTAGCACTTGCAGCTAGTAATTTCATAACTCCGATCTTTCCCAATTTAAGATTTGAGATTGAGGTGAGACACAAACCCTCAATACTAGATAACATAAAAAAAATTGGAAATTTTTTAAAGATGACCAAGAAATTCAAATGTTCTTGGAGACCATTGATGATTTTTCTAATATCTCAATAGATCAGGATAATGAAAATGATGATGTGGAAGTTCATGTTGCAAATGTCCTTCAAGACAATATTGTTGGTAACAAAATCATTGAGTTGAAAACAAATCATCTGCCAAAGGGCCTAGTTCCACTTGAGAGGTTATTTGACCATAATGATGTTTCAAGAAAATATGTTATTCAAACAGAGGAGGTTGAAGTGGTAGGCTATGATATCAGTCCAGATTCAAATCCCGGGATCGTGAAATTATCCAGAAAATTGCATGAAAAATAGAGAGACGGGTATGTCAATTTGATGAAACGGTTTTCAGATGTTTTTGTTTGGTCTTATGAAGACCTAAAGGTTTTCTATACAGAGATTATGCGCCGCATGATTACTTTAAAGACTGGATCCAAACCTTTTAACCGGAAATCTAGAGAATTCAATCCTTTGTTGCCTCCTATAATTGAAAAAGAATTGAAAAGATTGTTGGATGCTAAAATTATAGTACCATTGAGATACTCAAAATGGGTAGCTAATTTAGTATCTGTCAGGAAAAAGAATGGAGAGATAAGGATTTGTGTAGACTTCATAAATCTGAACAGATGTTCTCTAAAGGACAATTATCCATTACCTAAAATGGATCATATTCTACAAAGAGTAGTAGGGGCAAAAAGAATCTCTATACTTGATGGTTATTCAGGGTATAATCAGATATTAGTGATGGAAGAAGATAAGAAGAAGACAACTTTTACCACTCCCTGGGGAACTTTCATGTATGAAAAGATGCCTTTTGGATTAATGAATGCAGGAGCAACATTTCAAAGAGCTATGGATATTGCATTTGTTGGTGAGAAAGACAGATTTATGGTTATTTATCTTGATGATATTACTGTGTTTTCAACCTTTGATGATGAACACTTGTAGCATTTGAAGCAAACATTTGAAAAATGCCAGAGGTATGGTATATCATTAAACCCTAAAAAGTCTCATTTTGCCATGGAAGAAGGAAAAATTTTAGGACATATTGTTTCACCAGAAGGAATCAAGATAGATCTTGAAAGAGTAAAGGCCATTCAACAGATAGACATTCCAAGAAATAAGAAGTATATCCAATCTTTCATAGGTAAAATCAATTTCTTAAAAAGATTTATACCAAATTTTGCATAAATTATTAAGTATATCACTCATATGTTGAAGAAGGATGCAGAAATAAAATGGATACCAGAAGCAAAAGAATCTTTTGAAAAGATTAAGAAGGCTCTAATCTAGGCATATGTCCTCATCATCCCTAATTACTCTAAGGAGTTTTTAATTTTTTCATTTGCCTCTAAAGACACTATAGTTGATGTTCTCTTACAAAAAAATGACCAGGGGTATGAGAAACCTATCTCTTTCTTCAGCAAGACTCTCCGGGATTCTGAACTAAAATATGATATTATGGAAAAACAGGAATATTCTTTGGTGAAGGCTTTCAAATATTTCAGGGTATATGTCCTACAATATGAGATTACTGCATATGTTCCAAGTAGTGCAGTTAAAGAAATTTTGGTCCAACCTGATTGTGAAGGAAAGAGGGGGAAGTGGATAAATAAAATTCTAGAATACAACTTGAATATAAAGACCACTTAGTTAATAAAAGGACAAGTCCTTGCCAAATTGATGATAGAGTAAAATTGCAAAGCAATTGGATTATATCATTTATCTAGAAAATCATAGAATTCATCATTTCAGATTGAGGAAACTAGCTCATAGGTAAGCAACAAATATTTTTCCTCACCATGGTACAAAGATATTATCTTTTATCTGCTAAATCTGGAGTCTCCTCCTGATTTAGATAAATCCAAGTTCAGATCACTTAAATTGAAATCAGTGAAATATTGCATTATTGATCAAATCTTGTTTTGGAAAGATCCTAATGGAATTATGTCAAGGTGTGTTGATGAAGAGGAAGCAAAACTGATTTTCTATGATTTACACTAGGGTGTTTGTGGGGGACATCACTATTGGAACGCTACTTCTTTCAAAATTTTAAGAGCAGGCTATTATTGGCCTGTACTGTTTTCTGACATATTTACTCAGGTAAGGGCATGTGAACCATGTCAAAAGTTTGCAGGAAAATAGAAACTTATGTCCCTACCTTTAAAACACGTCATAGCTCATGGACCTTTTCAACATTGGGGCCTAGACTTCATTGGAGAAATCCATCCTCCCTCATCTGGACAACATAAATGGATACTCACAGCCACAGATTACTTTACCAAGTGGATTGAAGCAAACCCAAATTGAAATGGAATAGACAAGGTAATCATGGATTTTCTTGAAGGGCATATTTTTTATAGATTTGGTTGTCCTAATAAGTTGGTTACTGACAATCCTCAAGATTTCAAATCAAATTCAATGGTTGATATTTGCAATAAATATAACATCAAATTGGTCCATTCCACTCCTTACTATCCCCAAGGCAATGGGTTAGCAGAATCATCCAATAAAAGCCTCATAAGGATTATCAAAAAATTACTTACAGAAAACAAACGGTCATGGGATTCCAAATTAAAATTTTCCCTATGGGATGATCGGATCAATAATAAGAAATCTATTGGAAATTCCCCTTTCCAAATGGTGTACGGAATAGAGGCTACCTTTCCAAATCAATTGGGTTTACCTATTCTTAAATTTCTACAAGAGGAGTTAGAATAACCCAATGACATTCAAAGGGGAGTTTTCCAAATGATAGAGGTTCAACAGACTAGAGAAAAGTTGGATCAGAAAGTTGTTATTCATCAGAGCAAATTCAAAGCAACGTTTGATAAAAAGACAAAGAAGGATATTTTCAAAGAGGGAGATCTTGTATTGAGATGGGATGCTAGAAGAGAGGACAAAGCTAAACATGGTAAGTTTGACAACTTATGGTATGGTCCTTTCAAAGTAGCGAGGGTCATGAACAACAATACCTTTCTCTAACATAATTTGGATGATAGTGAGATTTTAGGAGGCCCAGTAAATGGGAGATTCCTGAAACATTATTTCCTTTAAAAGCAGTCAGAGAGTTCAGTTTGTACAGTACGATTTATTTTGTTTTTTTTAGCTCAAATAAAGACTCCATATACCCAATGGAATTGTTTCTTTACAGTTTGGTAGTTTTGAATAAAGGGTGAGAGAACAGGGAAATAAAGTGAATCAGAAGGATATGAAGGCATTGGTCAGCAGTTCTTAAAGCTTCATCATGAAGATTTATCCCCAGAAGGAGCTAGTGTTAGTCCTTAACCTTGTTTTTGACTGATTGGGTGTCCCTAGTCCCTGTCCTACCCATTTTCCATGATTTTTTGTTAAACTTTATTTTCCTTCTTGGATTGAAAGCTTATTTTTCAATCTTTTTATGCACATTTTAAATGATTTTGAAGTTTTTAAATATTAGGATATGATATGAAAATTTTATGTCACATCATTTGTCCTTTCTTCATTTGAAATTTCAAATTTTATCAAAGTGGAAAGGGCGTTGCAAGAATAGTGCTATACTTGCAGTGCAGGGAATCATTGTTTTGCATGGGACACCCTTCCCAGATCGTGTTCTAACGTTCAAAATAATTATTAGAGGATCTGCACATCTCTTTATGATCTATTTTAGGTTTCTATTCTTATGATGAGTGCTAAATTTGGAGGATTGAGTTTTACTTGCCACCTTGACATCAAATCAACACGCCTGATTATCATTCCATATGAATGAAATAATTATCTGCCTATTTTAGTATGTTTGTTATTCTACGCATGGTTCACAGGTAAAGGGATAACTTTCAGTTTTCAACACCCCTCGAAAGTTGGAGATTAAACCCTTGACCTTCTCAGAATTTTTTGCAGGATTGTATCATTGATATGGCGCCCAAAAACAGTGGCCAGATAACCATATTGGAGCCTGAAGGTACAGAATTGCTCGAAGCATTTCCTCAGATGGCCTAGAAATTCAAGGATGTCGATTGGTTCAACTTATTCTCAAAGTTCCAGGGTCATGATGAACATATCTATATGACATTTGCACAGAATTCTGATGGTTTCGAATCTGTGGTTGGCAAACTTCTGATGCACGTGATAGAGCATTACATTGCTAAAGCTTGCAGGTTACCAATATATGGAGAAAGATGGTGGAATAAGGAAAATGTAGCCATAGAGTTTGTGAATCAGTTTTTAATTCTAGAAAAGAAAAAACCTAATTAGAGCCAGGGTATCCCACATGGCTGGGTGAGGAAAGAATGGCACACTGCCATGTTGATTACATGTGAGGGTAGATTTTCTTTGGTCCATCTCTATCATATTAGAGTGTTGATCCATGTAAATGGTGATTACCCTCTTAACCTACCTTATTTCTTATTAAAAAGGTTATCCAAGATGTCTAAGAGGATCCAGTCACATCTTTCCACAACAAAAAACAGTATTTTTCATCAAGGTTTGATCAGAACGTTAGTAGTCTTTTCCTTAAATGAAGTTCAGAGATATTGGGACTAGTTAATCCAGTCATTAAAACCTAATATATAGGAAACTAAGTCTAAAATTTTCAAGGAGAAGAAACCTGTAAAATAAAAACAGACCTCTCAAGCCATTGAAGTTTTGATGAAAGAAAATCCCCCTACAGCTAGGGTAACTCGTGCTGGCAAGAGAAAATTACAAACCCAACAAGCTATTGGTGATTTTCCTATGGGTAAAGTTAATGAGAAAGGCACTACCAGCCTAAGTAAGAAACTTAAAATGGATAAAGAGGTTGACATCCATCTTGATCCAGATATAAAAAGGGAATTTGATGAACATGAAGATTACATCACAAGTCCAGTTCAAACTCCAGTCAAACAGAAGAAACAACCTACGGGCAAGAAGACTCCAAAAGGTAAGAAACAGAGTAAGAAGAAAACACCTGTACCTAAATGTCCTAGAAGAAATTCTACTCGAGCTGCCAATAAATTTAGAGTAAATTCAAAAGTCATGTTTCATCCTTCCATCAAGAAGGAGAACCTCATAATCATAGAAGACAATTCAAATGATTCTAAGAAGGATATCAAAAAACAGGTTGTGGCATCTTCTTTACATAGGACAGAGAAGGAATATGAGGAACAGAAGAAGAAACGAGAAAAGGGAAAGCAGATTTCACATTACTCTAGAAGACCTGTGACCAGACCAACTACAAAGTCAGCTTCAGTATTTGACTCTATATCTAAAGTCACAGATGTAGTTAATGATGAGAGAAATGATGTTTTTCCAGAACTAGACCAACTGCAAGACCTTCCAGAAACCAGAGATTCTGAAATCATTGAAGAAGAAGACCTTAGTTCTGGGATATCTTCAAAATATGTAATTAAACTAAGAAAACCCCAAGCTTATATAGATATGAACTTACCTTCCCCAATAGAGGAATATCTAGAAATCAAAGTGGAAGCAAGGAAGGAAAAAGATAGAGTAAAGGAGTTGCAAAGTATGATTAAGCAATTGAAGAAAGAAAAATATTTTGTTGAGAAATGGAATGTTAAACAACAAGAAAAGATACAAGATTTCAAAAGGAAGAGGAAAGAGCAGAAGGCATTGCTTAAAGAGGTAAAGGAAACCAATATAAGATTATATTGGTATAATGTTGTGCTAACAACTAATCTCAAACAGAGAGACACCAGGGCTATTGCAGTCATCATAGCATGACAATTCAAGGAGATTCTGCCTCAGTTTTGTTTGTTCAATGTTATTACTCAGAAAGTAAAGATGAGTAGTTTGGTTCATAGTGCTTGGTTCAAATGGAACTTCTGGTATCTCAGATGAATCAACTCAGCAAGACAGTATTCCTATTTTTGTGGGATTTTTCGGTTTTATAAAATTGTTTTCTAATCTATATTCGGATTGGTTGTTGAGCCTACTACAATATAGGCATTAGAAGTGCTCGTATGAGCTTTATTCTCCTAGGAAATAGTCATTGACATGATCCTATTGTAAAAATGTAAACTAGAAAATAGGATCTACAGGAATACCATGTGCTTTAAAAAGACATATGAAAGATTGTATATAGGTCGATTAGTTGGGGCATTCAAGGACCTTTTTTACAACTAAAAAAACACTGTAAGACAAGACTATATTCCATATTGGTACTAAATGGCAAAGGCATGTTGATGGTCAGATCTTCTTTCATATATTTATCTGTTTCTTTTCTTACTTGAATTCATTTATTATGTTGCAATGCATATGATTTCTTGATTTTGGGTGACAAAGTGAACATTTTAGTGTTTTTGTTCATAATCAAGATTGTTTTCAAGTACATGTTCTTGTTTCTTGATGATATTTTGAAATAATAAAACCATGTGTGAGTTGACAAACTAGATACTCACATACCTTACTTTCTTTATTTACCTTACTATATGATCCATTAAAGTGACTACCATTTAATAAACCAATGGGATGTTTACTTGCTTTTACATTGAGTTATATGTTTATTTTGAATCCTTGAACCAGCTTTCAACCATTTTTTAAAAACCTATGCAGAAAACCATTAAAAAATACCGTTGCAATAACCTGACGATGCCCTAGCTTTCTCTCTCATAGTCAAGCGTAACTTTGGGGACTAACAGTGGTCATCATATGTGTCCTATTCCAGTGTTGCCACTCTTGGGGAACAAGTGCTAGCGGGAAAAACCCCCACTATGGCTACACCAGGTTTTACAATGTAGGAAGATCAATGACCGTGTAAAAGTCTCCTACTTTTCTAACTACCCCAAACGTATCCCAGACTCATACATGAAAGACAAAGTGAGAAGGATCAGGTAACTTTACCTTTTACTCTGTGTCCGGTGTCGATCCTCTCATGCTTGATAGCTCCGCTGACTGCGAACCTCCTCCCAAGGCTGGCATGTATTCACAAACTGATAAACAGGAAACTACAAACATGTATTTCATATATAAATCATGGGTTAGATGTTAGAATAAAACATAAATCAAATGCAAACATTTGACACATCATATTTCGGGACAGGAAAAGTATTTCTTTTATTGATATCACAATGATTACTTACAACAAGATCGGCTACTGCTCCACGAACCTAGTCCAGGCTCCTCTTCACCAAGCTCCAAGTGTACCTCTGTATATATTTCTCCTCTCAACCTTCTTCTTGGGAAATGGAATGGGCTTATGATGGAGGAAAAAGGGGAAAATGGGGAAGTCTGAGGAAATTCTCACAACAAGGATGCAAATGCTTGGGGTAAGGAGGGGATGTGAAACGGGCAGAATTTCACTGTTCTTACGCTTATCTTAGGAATGAGAACCCAATACCTCCTTTTATATGAAAAAAGGATGGTTATTCGATTGGGTGATGGGCTATAGGCGATGGATTAGTTGGGAAACTACCCAATAGCCCATAATCTCAACGAATTCCTTGCAACTTTTTAATTTTTGTAACTTTTGAAAGTATGCGTGGGTTGTAATAGTGTAGCTAGCATATGTACACGGGTTGTAGTGGTCCAGCAAGTGTGTGTATGTGGGAATTATTGGTGCAGGGTGCGTACATCTTCAAAAAATGAGTTTTTAAGAAGAGCAACTCAATGATGGCCTAGAAAAAATAGCAAGTAAGAGGGCCAAATGCCAGGTATGCATGTATGGAGCAATGTAGGGTTATAACATATGCCCCCTAATGTGTGAGGTCATAAGAGCATCTGATGGATGAAATACATTACAAAATCTTCATCAATGTATGAAGCGGGTGAGCCCAGGACCAGAGTTCGGGAGGTGCCATCTGCAAAAATAACAATTGTCTCTCTGAGGTGGGCATACCCATGATCGGGATGAAATAGATCATGGTTTCCAATCAAATACACTACAGATCCATGTCATATAACTATATAAAGTGTATCCACGAGAAATACACAATGGATCTACATCTCAAAATCAAAGATACACATGTATAGTATCCATCTTCAAGAAGCAAATGACGCCTGATGGCTGGAGATGAGGCCTTTAGAGCTTGAGAAACTTCAAGATCTTCAAAAATTGGGTAGGAGTGTAATGTGAGTGTACGAATTCACTACCCAGAGGTCTTCGATGACTCATCGGGAATAGACAAGAGGATATTGGTGATCAGGTAGAGAACTTCATTGATTTCGAAAAAGGACTTGATTGGGATTTTGGGATGGTCGGTCATGAGGTCAAGAGACAAAATGCAGAAAGGTTGACTCAGGCTAGATGAAACTTCCCTTGGACAAGAGCATGAAAGATGATCAGACTTAGGCAGCATGACATGACATAAGTTCACGATGCAGGAGGCAACACAAACTCTCCATGTGTTTGGAAGAATAACCAAACGGAGGAGGACACAGCTCTATGTAGCGAGAACATCTTCCTACGGTCATATTAAATCCAAAATATTGACGAAAAAATGGAAGGATGTGCTTTGTCCAAGGGCGACTCATTGTGCTGCAAAAAAAGAATATATATTTCTCGTCCTCTTTTTGGGGGTTTTTAATTTTTTTGTCTTTTTCAATATTTGTAAAGAGCTTGAAAAAGAATAAAAGAATGCTACGTTACAAAGGAGGAACGAGTGTTGCAAGAATACTAGTTCCAAGCATGAGGAACACACTAAAGCTCATAGCAAGGAGACAGGTGCAGGAAAAGGACACTCGAGGAAAATTTCTCCATGGGTCAAGGTGTCAGGTCCCAGAGGAAAAGTGCTACAAGGCTTGTGTATAAGGCATGCTTAAAAGGTTTAGTTGAGAGAAACATGGAGCTGCCATTAGGCCAAAGATGCAGAGATGAAAATGTGATTAGCAAGACACAATGAAACCCCCTTCAATGTATTTTTCACGAGTCCAGAGAAGGTAAGCTTGGTGGTTTTTTCACATTTAGAGAGTCTGAAAAAATGTAAAAGAAGACTCCACTGGGGTACCTTTTTCGAAAATAGTCTAGTCTGTTCGAAAAAAGGCGTAAACTTTCACCGAAAAGACATCTATTTAGAACCATTTTAATGAGTGTGACACAGACAAGATCACTCAGCAATCTTTTCAATTTTAAGGAGTCTGAAAAGAGATTAACTATGGACTCACATCCTTTTTCTATATTTAGTCTCCTTAGCCCGAAAAAGTATAAAATTTACTGAGGAGAACTCTCCCGGCGAGATGAATTTCCCGAGGTGTATATTTTTCCTCTTTAATCCATAGGCCAAAAAAAGGGACAAACTCATGCCAGTAGATGTTCTTATGTACCAATTTAACGAGTGTGAAGGAACAAGGTCACTCGGCAATCTTTTCAATTTTAAGGAGTCTGAAAAGAGATTAACTATGGACTCTATAAGGTATGTTCTTTTTCGTAAATTTAGTCCCTCGGGCCTGAAAAAGGGTTAAACGTATACCTGAGAATACTCTTCTAGCGAACCGAAGTTCCTAGAGTATACCTTTGTTCGTAAAATTGACCATCTAGACTGAAAAAGGGGTAAACTATCGTCGGACATACATGCCTTCAATTTTTAAAGGACAACAAGATTGCTCGACAATATTTTCATGTTTAGAGAGTCTGAAAAGGGCTTAAAGAAGACTCCAAGAGGTTACTTTTCTCAGTTAATTCTGACAAGATTGAAAAGCATAAATATAGTCTCGTCAGATGTTGCTTTTGGATTTCAAAGCGAGCTTGAAAGTCAATAAAGTATGCTCATTTTTGTGAGTCCCGAGGGTGAGTCCAAGAGTGATGACACATCAAACGTATGAGGCTCAATCTCGTAATCAAGACAGGACTAAAAAGGACTCTCGAGCCTAAAGTCATTAACGATGGCATGGACACCAAAATGCAACAAGGATCTAACTAGGCCATCCATGTAAAGGTAGGCTCTACCACCTAATTACGACACTTATAAAGTAGCAATGAAGGTTTTGTGTCACAGTTCAGTGGGATCGATCCTATGGCAAAGCAGAAAAGACAACGAGATGCACAAAGTGGAGGTGGAATCCTAACTTATATGCAAAAAATTTGAAAAAATGACTTTTCCAAAGGACCTTTCAAAGTGACCCATCTCCCAAAAAGTTACCAAACCTAAAATCAAAGTGCATCGTAACATCCAATAAGAAACTCAAGAACCACACTAAATGATTTTCAAGGCAGAAAAAATGACAAAATGGTTCCAAAAAGTGGTAAAAAGGGCCAAAAAAGTCTATAAATAGAAGATGACAGCTTATTTTAACCATTGCACATTGAGAATTAACCAAAAAGAGAAAAAGACCCCTTTTCTAAAAGAGTTGATTTCGGGAGCTTCAGAGGACGAAACGAACTTCCGCTCGAACCAAGTAAGGACAAACTCATCCCTCCTGCATTTCCATACTTCAAGTATGCATTTCTTTTAGTTTTGGGGGGGTGTGCCTTCCTAAAAAGGGGTGGCCCTATGTGTACACGGGATGTCTAAGGACATCCCATGTATGCCCATGGGAAGAAAACAATATGCCCGCGTGCATACGCGATTGTGTCTAAGACATCTTGCGTACACCCTCAAAAGCATAGGAAAAATGAAAAGTGAAAGAGTTAACTCCTCCTTGAACTTGTCATGTAACAGGATGTATGTCCACTAGAGAGAGAGAGGGAGCAAGAAGAGATCGATTCTTGGTCAATGAGGACCCTGCTGCTATTGTCACATTGAAACAATGCGAGTTATGGAAGTTATACCGGTGTCCACTCATGAGAGCACAACCCAGGCTATTGAATGCCTTAATGGATTATTAGCAGCATGATGCAGAGACGTTTATGCTTGAGGGGAAGTCATTGACTCCAACGACTGAGGAAATATACTTCTTGACTAAAATCTCGAGGAGAGGGGAACCAGTCAACTTGCGTTCATTTCCCCCTGGGCCCCATAACATAGTCGAGCTCATCGAAATGCATTGCAAGGCTGGCACTGAGAAACTAGGTTCTCAGGTGCCCATCCAAAAGATTACCAACCTATCACTGAAGGTGATAGTTTTTCTTATTGGGCGTATCACCGGATCCGCAGCCTTACACCAGGCCTCATGGGTGCACATGTATTGTGTGATGCAGTTCCTAAACGCACGAGTATTCGAATGGAGTACAACCATGCTTGACTGCATGAAGAGGCAGCTCATAGAGCGTCGAGGGCGGAGTAACAAGAACTTCCGGTTTGGTATCATTTTATGTTCATTCTTCTTTGAGAGGGTACCCAGCCTTAGTCCGCGATAGACAGTGCAGGGGCATGTGGCCTCCTTCCCAGCAGTGTGTAGATGGACAGCATTGTTGCCGCGTCAAGGGGGAGGAAGGACCATAGAGGCCTTCGATGATGCATTTTTTGACTGGTGAGCATGGCGAATTCCGACAATAGAGGACTACCCCTATGCCAGAATCAACTTTTCCAGGGATCCAGACATGCCCGTACCTCCTGGAGAGGAGCGAGGAGAGATAGGTACGTTTGTTTTTAAAGTTATTTAATTTTTAATTTATTTATAGATATATCATTTTTTATGTGTACCAGAGTATCTGACAACTCTATATTTGTTATGTACAGATGTGGGACTAGTGTGTCCGATAGACTTCTCGAGGACCAGGTGACGTCCTCGACCAGAGGAAGTACCAGCAGCAGTAGCATGGGGACCTCCAGTCAGAGAGGGTGAGATATTTTTGAGACGGGTGGAGTGGAACCTCACCACGCTCACTCGTGTAGTTCCCATGGCTGAGATCGAGGATCTCCCACCATCGATGCAGCCTCATGTAGTAGGGGTGCCACGGCAACTCTTCCAGCATTTGGAAAATGTCGTCGTTTGTTATGGCAGGGCCAACAGGCCCCGTTCTTAGATAGGATGGACCTCTTATGTGTCGAGGGCACTCTTTTGTATATTTTTTAGGGCATAAGCCCCGTGATGTATATCGAATATATATTTTTGAGTCATTCTCACCCACTAATGTACTATGACACTTTTTGATATATATGTATTTACATCTTTATGTCTTATGGATCACATTTTTACAAATGTATGTACATGTGTATGTGTGTGCTTCTTTTTATGTGTGTGAAAAATGCCAATCCAATACTTGATTAGCTATAGTATCTATCATTTTATTTAATCTCCTAGGAACATGGATGTACGTAATGTAATCAAAGCAACGTTCTAAGAGACGTACCCTAAGGAATCGTCGGTGTAAAGTAGGATCCTGAACACGGTAAACCCCATTTAACCGGGACACAACCAATTGTGCATATAAGTAGACCTGGAGATGAGAGATACCATGCAACAAAGCATCACGAAGCAACTATATCACTGCGTTGTACTCGGTGACATTGTTTGTGGCATCGCCTAGATAGATACCTCCAGAAGATAAAAACTAGCCCTGAGGCGTGAAAATCACCCAAGCTATGGAAGCAAGCCTCCGAGTGTGTCGGATAGCATTGTCCGCAAACCCAACGAACACCTTTGATTCACTTGACATCCGCCACAGTGAAAAAGATGACATAAATAACGACATGTCCATAAAACATAAAGACAAAAAGCTAATTGTATAATAACTATATATATGTATAAGAAGTCACCTAGGCGACCAACCTACGAGTAATACTTCTTGAGGTAGAGCCCATTTCTAGGCTCCGCCAAAGCATTTCCCTCAAAGTCAACCAAACGATAAGCGCCCTTCTTTAAGACCTCTTTCACAATGAAAGGTCTGAATGACATGGGTTTGAACTTGCATGCCCCCAGGGGATCCTTATCTTGGTCGTAGACCAGGACAAGGTCGCCTTCGGAGAAAATCTGAGGACGAATGGACCGATCATACGGACACTTGACTCATTGCTTGTGAGCCTCATTGGCCAAGGCTGCATCACGGCATTTCTCATCGAGTTGCTCGAGATATAATAGGCATTCCTCAAGTGGTGAAGTGTCTAGAAATAATTGTACTGCCAACTTTAGAGATGGGATATGGCACTCTATAGGCAAGACTGCCTCCATCTTGTAAATGAGTTGAAAAGGTGAAAAACCAGTGGCAGTATTTACAGACGTTCGATAGGCCCATAATGTCGAGTACAACATCAAATTCCAATTTTACTTGGAAGAATTGATCGTTCGTTGTAGAATAGTCTTGAGGGACTTATTCACAGCCTCCACCTGACCATTCGCTTATGGGTAGTAGGGTGATGAATGCTCTTGCCTCAACCCAAGATTTGTTTTTAACTCAGACATCATTTTGTTATGAAAGTGACTGCCATGGTTAGTGACAATCTCCTTCAGGATGTCGAACCTTGCTAT
Source organism: Picea engelmannii (assembly GCA_009831015.1). NCBI lineage: Eukaryota > Viridiplantae > Streptophyta > Pinopsida > Pinales > Pinaceae > Picea > Picea engelmannii. The sequence goes on along the minus strand of WSFP011327832.1, from coordinate 16,452 downwards.
TATCTGGTTAAAAATAAAGAGAGTTGTTGTTTCACCATCATTACCAAATGTTGGCATGCCTCGACCCACTTTGTGAAGTATTCTACTGATACGATGATATAACGATGCCCCCTGGATGAAGCTGGGTAGCATGTAGTAAAATCGATCCCCGAATTGGTGAAGGGACCAATAGTAACAACGGGAAACATGGGAGTGGGGTGTGCCCTAATCTTCCAAAAGAATATCTGACACGGTTGGCACTTCTTGACCAATTCAATGCAATCCTTGATTAATGTCGGCCAAAAGTAATCGGATCGTAGAATATTTTGGGTTATTTCCAACCCAGACAAATGACCACCACATGCTCTAGTACGGTAGTCATTAATAACGAGTTATGCTTATTCATGAATGAGGCACCAGCAAAGGATGCAATCTACACCTTGACGATACAAAGTGTCATTGAGTGTGAGATATTTTCGTGCCTGATGGAATATATGTCGACGCTCGTCACGAGAAGCAAAGATGGGGCACTTCAAAGTTTGGATATAGACTAGTATATCTCCATACCAGGGGTCCAAAGATGAAATTAGAAAAATATCTCTTTTAATCGGCAATTCTTTGGGCGTAACATCACCTGATTCAACCGGAAGTTCCAAGATAAGTTCTGAAAAGACCAGTGAATTTTTGGATTTCGCAGAAACAAAATCCAAGTCAAATTCATGGAGGATAAAAATCCATCTACTGATATTTCTGTCGATGAAGCATCGTGTCAACATGTATTGGAATGGATTCACAACGGCAACGACAGTGTTCTTACGAAGCAGAATATAATGAAGGAATCATTGGACAGCATGCACTACTGCCAATGCAAGATTCTCAACATGGGAGTAGTTGAGTTCCAGTCCAACCAGGCCTTGGATCAGGTAATAAATCACATGCTCTTCAAGCAGATTGTCCTCTTGAACCAAGACCATACCGATCGTCGGCTCTGTGGCGGCCAAGTACAATAAGAAATATTTATTGTAATTAAGAGGCTGGAGCAGAGGGGGAGACGTGAGGGCACGTTTCAATTCTTCGAAAGAGTGTTGAGAGGATTAATCCCAATATAAAGGGACTCCCTTATTCAATAAACGCATGAACCTTTTAGTGATTTCGACATAGTTTGCGATAAAATGCTAAAGAAAGTTTTCTTTTCCCTGTAAGCTTTGAAGCTGGGGGACTGTGCATGGGGGAGGAAACTAAAATATTGCCTCAACCTTCATAGGATCAACCATGATCCCTGTTGTTGAAACAATGAAACCTAGAAGACGACCCGACGTCACGCAGAAACTGCATTTGTTAGGATTCAAGCGAATCTGACAATAGCGCTCAAAGATTAGTCGGAGGTGCGTGGGATGATCAGCTCTCTTACGAGATCGTGATGTTAAATCACCAAGATAAGCCTCGACTATATGTCTAAGCTCATTGAAAGCAAAATACATGGCCCGCTGAAAAGTGGCTCCAACCTATCTCCAGTTATAGTCAACACGGATTCACCTTCCTCTATTCTTCTTAACTCTAGGAGGAAATAAGATCTATGATGGAGATCATGCCAGGTTCTGTCTGAACCAGTTAATGCCTCTATAATCGCCTCATCAGAGGACAAGACCAAGTCTAAAGAATCGGTAGTGGCGAGGGAACATTGAGCCCAAATAGGCTCGAGAACTGGATCTAACTCCTATGCGAGAGTCGGATCAGGGTCGGCCGAATCTTGTTGGACAATACTGCACGAAACTTCTACCGCGAACAAGGGCATGGCCATGCCAGGATGCCCTGTCCCTTCCATCGAAGTTGATGGGGAAGGAAGAGTCCATGGATTGTTAAAGTAAGTTATACGGAATGATGACACTTGAAAGATTTCAGCCCGAGGCTGGTCAGGGGCAGCCGATATAAAATTGACATCGCTAGAGGGGGAAGGTAATCAAAAGTTCCAATCAAAGGTGGGCACAAACCCACCCCTACATTGACGATGTCGGGTTGAGGGTTATCAATCATCGGGACCGTGGATGCCCCCGATGAAGGGTCGGGTCGGGAGAAAGACAACTATTCAATGGTTACGATTCAGCCCTCATGTGGAAACAATAAGAGCCAAAAATCTTTGGCAACCATTGCAAGCATTGCATAGGTCCAACTCATTCCTAACAGAAGGTTGTAGTCGAAAGGGGCATCGACCACGTCAAATTTGACGCACACGGTCTTCCCTTTTAACTGCACGGAGAAAGAAGGAATGATTCGATGTGGTCTGAAAGAATGACCATCGAAATAAGTAAGCAAGGTAGGTGACGGATACAAAATGGTTTGGCCAATGGCCTTCCAACACACCAATGACATCACGCAAGTCAAGGCACCCTCATCAACCACCATGCGGAAGATATTCTGAGTAAAATATTTCTTGGGGTGAGCCACTACTATCTAAAACGCAATGTGGTAAGGGAGACAAGGTTTCAAGTCAGTCGTATCAAGCATGATCGTTCCCAGATTATAGGTCTCAGCCTATCCCAAAGCGGATAATAGATCCTTTCTCTGCGAAGCGCATCTCTGGAGGACCTTCAAAGAAGACATCGTTCAAGGGGTTTGTGACAAATCCTCCACCACAGAGTAATTCCAGGCGGCCCTCGCGTTCGGATTATGCGAAGCTTTATTGAACACCCCTTTTGGGATGTGTGTCATTGTTTCTCCCATCATCTTCTCAATCTAGAGAGGAATAGACGGGTTTACAGCTTCCTTACCCTTTTCAGCAGTTTCCATCATTCTGTAATCATGTGCCCTAGTTTCTATGTAAGTGTCACCTTTCATCATATAAACGTTCGTGGACGAGGGATTACTAGAAGACGGAGGGGGTCCCTGAGTGCCCCCATCTGCGCTCAAAGAGGATTGAGTCATATTTTGCCTATGTGGAAATGGGTTCGTTAACACAACAGGCTGTTGTTGTGCCAATAAATTTTGGGCCTCCGCAAGCTGAGAGCATAGGTGAGTCGGATGGTCTTTCATGCAAAGGTTACATGGATACTTCGACTTTCTCTTCTTTGTGTTTCCCCCGCCAGCATTGTTGTTGGGTTTCTTATCCCCCTTACCCTTCTCGTTTCATTGTTTTTTATTTCCATCAAGATGTTGGTTGGCCTTTGGATTTGTCGACTGCACATTGTGTACATCCAACGTTTGGGTAGGGGGAGCAGCCGAACCAGAAGTCTAGCTGGTTGTTGTCTACTGTATCGATAATTGTTGCAATTGATTTGATAGTTGATCAATGGGATTTTCTTGTGTTGAACCAACTATCATCGGCATGTAGTCCATACTTGTGTCTGGCCTTGTTAAGGATGGACCGTAGCACATCTAGCAAAAATTCATAGTGTAAACCAGACTGAGAGTATATCAGTTCAAGCTATTGTGCTCTCACTATCGCCTCCTCCTCTGAAAACAATCTCGAGGTTGCAACATCATTGGATAACTGAGGTACCAAATACTTAAGGAACCACTCCAACAGGAAAGCCGGTGGGACCTATACTTTTATCAAACTCTTCTGGTGTCACCATTCTTGGATGTGATCCGAGATATGATCGGCCTTTTTCTGCTCAAAGTTGGCCAGCAATTCGGTGCCAACATCGTATCTCACATGTAGTTGGAAATGGTTTAGGAAAACCATTGTCAAATCGCTAAAGTAAGAGTATCTTGAGAGGTCGAGCTCGATGTACCATTTCACAGCACCACCAATAAGAGTGCATTGAAATAGACACAACTGTACGGAGTCATCTCGCAACGAGTTCGATGAGAACCATAGGTGGAAATTTGTCACGTGATCACCCAAATCTTCGCGAGGCTTGCCCTCGAATTTTGAAATGTCTGAAGGCAACTTAGTCAGCATGGGAGGCCAACGTGGATTGTGACAAATCGAGTTGTTAAGTAACCTTGACAAGTCTAGAAAATGTAATGTTGCCAAAAACAGTAGCTTGGGTTGTTGACTATGTGCAGGAAGAAAGGATCATGGAGTTTGACTAGCACCAGGTTGCCAGGAAAAGTTGGGTTGCTGACTAGGGTTCTGGTAAATACCATGGCCTTGGCCAGCATATGGATACTTTGTTTATTGGGATATCATCAATTGATTCCCGTAATTGGACATTGAGGGATGGGTGGGGATCGCTCCCTGCGTTGTGTTCCAAATATTTTGGAAAGGGTTGCCCCCTGTCAATCCGATGGGCATAGGTATTGAGTCTTTCTCGGGGTTCCATTGACCATGGAAGGGGTTTCCCCCGGTCAGCATCACTGATGAGGGAATTGATCCCTGCCATGGATTCTAGAGTCCTTGTGAGGAGAAGACTCATGTGTTTTCCCCCTATGTAGGAATAGTACCCTGCATAGGATTTTGTTGTCCAAAAATAGGGTTACCCCTGGTCAAGATGGCAGCTGGCGAGAAAGATTTATTACCAAACGCGTCGAACAAAGAGAACGAAATTGAACCTAGTGTCGTGGTGTAAGAAGAAGGTCCTAGACTTCCTGCTCCGAACAAGATGTAGTTCATGTTCGGCCTGACGGGTTGTTGGGGAACACCGTCGAGCGAGGGGGACGAACGAGGTATATGACCCCCGCCATAAGGGATAGAATTATAGTTGGATGAGGTGCCCCCCATGGACCCTTGCAAAGGAGCATTTCAGCTCCCTTTCCCCAGACCCATGGTCTATAGGGTGGAGTAGGTGAGGAGAGAGTTCGTGTCAAAGTCATGCATCCCATATGAATCTGGAGGGCCCATCGCACTCTGTGTGAATAGAGCAGTGATCGCCGCCATAGACAGAATCAAACCGTTGCCTGAAGTAGAGGTGGTCGAGACCATTGTGGTCTGGACTGGTGAAGGTGGGTTAGGATGTGGAATGCCCATAGTGGTGGCAGTCATTGAGGGAGTGTGAGGACTCCCTGATGAAGTAACATCATTTGCTTACATAGCTTCTTGCAAGACTATCTGACGCTCGTGATGTGTTACCCTTGGAGGGACAACTTGTATCAAAAGTGGTGTCGACAAGTCAGTGATCAGAGGGGTAAACATCCCGAGAGCTTCCGCTCCAAGGTCAGAAATGGTCGGTTCCTCCAGATTCGAGTGTTCTCCTCTCAGAGCTGGCTTGGGCACATTTTCCTGTGGCCCAGTCGCGTCAAATGACCCTTGATGCCCAAGTCTTTGTCGTAACGATGGCGGTGATGGCTCCAAAGTAACCGGTGGCAGGCCTTGAAGCCTTCGTGACCAGCGGAGCTCTTGATCTTCCACTTTGATCTTCCACACAGTAAGGCTTTTACTAACATTTGAAAACAATAACTCACTAGAAAAGTTCCTACAAGATAAACCAAGAAAAATACTATCTAGTTGGAAGAATAGTTACACCAGCCAACACTAGAGCAACTTACCAGTGCAAGTGCAACTCAAACATGGACACACCCTCCGAGTATACTCTGCAAAGCGTGGCCCGACGTCTTCCCTAGGTACCGCGGTATACCCCCGCAGACACCTATGTAATTCCCTAGAATAAAGGTAAATAATTTTCCAGCTCACAAATAGTCACCAGGCGGGTATAGTCGACAGTTGGGTGGACCGCAATGAGCAGGGTAACAAGCCCGAAACCTACCGAGGGTATCAAAATCAAGTGGTTTGGAAGACAACTAAGGATCCTGAACGGATTCGGGGGCCACGAAGCTCCTTAGGCAAATGCAACCGATAGTATCCCATGACAAGTCCTCAATATGTGCTCCCCACTACGCTTGGTTCGGCTTTGGAAGGGTTATCTCTGCTACCTTTCTGTGAGGACTCCCTAATGAAGTAGCAACATTTTCTTCCATAGCTGCTTGCAAGACTATCTGATGCTCGTGATGTGTTACCCTTGGAGGGACAACTTGTATCAAAAGTGGCGCTGACAAATCAGTGATCAGAGGGGTAAACGGCCTGAGAGATTTCGCTCCAAGGTCAGAAATGGTCGATTCCTCCAGATTCGAGTGTTCTCCTCTCAAAGATGGCTCGGGCATAGTTTCCTGGGGCCCAGTCACTTCAAACGACCCTTGCTGGTCAAGTATTCACCATAACAGTGGCGGTGATGGCTCCAAAGTAATCGGTGTCTTTCCCTGAAGCCTTCGCGACCGACGGAGCTCTTGATCTTCCACTTTGTGAGAATATCAATGACATAGTAAGGCTTTTACTAACGTTTGAAAACAAGAACTCACTAGAAAAGTTCCTACAACATAAACCAAGCAAAATACTATCTAGTTGGAAGAACAATTATGCCAGCCAACACTAGAGAAACTTACCGGTGCAAGTGCAACTTGAACACGGACGCACCCTCCAGGTATACTCTGAAAAGTGTGGCCCGATGCCTGCCCTAGGTACTGTGGTATACCCCCGCAGTGACCTGTGTAAGTCCCTAGAATAAAGAAAACTAAGTTTCCAGCTCGTGAACAGTCACCAGGCGGGTACAATCGATAGTCAGGTGGACCGCAATGAGAAGGGTAACAAGCCCGAAACCTACCGAGGGTATCAAAAGAAAGTGGTTCGGAAGCCAATTGAGGATCCTGAATGGATTTGGGGTCCACGAAGATCTGTAGGAAAATGCAACCGATAGTATCCCACGACAAGTCTTCAATATGTGTTCCCCACTACGCTTGGTCCCGATTTGGAGGGGTTATCTCTGCTACCTTTCTGCATGTGACCTTGTGTTTATCCCCTGTGTTAGAGGGGGGTCCCAGATAACTTTCACGTTTACTGGAATTTTTACACTCCCTAGCTCTGATTCCAATGTTTGTTTATAATCCTTGAAGAGTTTCCTCTCCAACCTAATTCAAGGCTCTAGCCTAAACTAGTTGATTGACCCTACAAACATAAAGTCTAGTTGATTTTAATTAGCATTTATTTTAAATGGCTTGTTTTAACTCAAGGAAATGGCAGTGAAACTAGTGATTTGTATGGGAGACGAAGAAGGAGAAATAAACGAAACTGAAAGCAAAATTACTTCTAGTTGACAATAAATATTTGCAACTAACTCTTTAACCAACTTTTCATAACTAAATGTTTCTAAGATATTTTAAAGGAAAACCTAAAACGAAATTTTGCTCGACTATGAGCTACTTAATGTTCTAAGCAATCAGTAAAGAACTCAAAAAAAGAACTATTTTTCCTAACAAGCAAAAGAACTAACCCAACTACTTAACCAAACTAAGAAGTGGAATCTTTTTCTGTATTTTTTTTATGGTTCAAAAAAGAAACTTGAAATAAATTCTTTTTCTTTTTCTTTAAAGCAAGTGAAAGGGGAAAAAGTGAAAAACAAGACGAGACTGAAACTGACCTCTGGCCCACTACGGATCGCAGGGAATCACTAAAGACACCAAACAGGCTGATAAAAAACTTAAAGACTTGCATACAACCCTTTCGAAGTAAACACAATAAATATTTAAAAGGATAAGCAAACTGAAATCTAACCCAAGCTTTAACTGTAAAAACCAGAGACATTTTACTTAATCAAGAAACCCTGAGAAGTAAAAATTCAATTAGGGAAGAGGTTGACCGCCTCTTCTTAAAAAAAAATTATTGACACAGGCACGCTATTGATGCTTAAGCAGCTTGTGTATGTACACAAGTTGTCTATAAAGCAGGGTGTGTATGTACGTGTGCTGACCCACAGCAGGTCGTGTACACCTCTGTACTTGTTGAAAAAAAAGTAAAACAAACAGACTGACAAGGCAAGGAGAACTGGTATGGTACCAACAGGTGACCAAAATCCCTTAAAGACTCAGCAGACTCAAAAAGAAACTCAAAAGGTATAAAACCAATCAAACACCAAAAAAATCCCCTAAAACCCTAGAGGCTTCCCCAGTATGGTCGCCAGTTCTGCTAGCAGGAAAACCCCCCCTATGTCTACACCAGGGTTTACAATGTAGGAAGATCAATGACCATGTAAAAGTATCCTACTTTTCTAACTACCCCAAACGTATCCCAGACTCATACATGAAAGACAAAGTGAGAAAGATCATGTAATTGTACCTTTTACTCCACGTCTGGTGTCGATCCTCTCGCGCTTGATAGCTCCACTAACTGTGGATATCCTCCCAAGGTTGGCCTTCATTCACAAACAGATAAATAGGAAAATACAAAAATGTATTTCATATATAAATCATGGGTTAGATGTTAAAATAAAACATAAATCAAATGCAAGCATTTGACACATCATATCTCGGGATAGGAAAAGTATTTCTTTTATTGATATCACAATGATTACTTACAACAAGATCGGCTACTACTCCATGAACCTGGTCCAATCTCCTCTTCACCAAGCTCCAAGTGCACCTCCATGTATATTTCTTCTCTCAACCTTCTTCTTGGGAAATGGAATGGGCTTATGATGGAGGAAAAAGGGAAAAATGGGGAATTTTGAGGCAATTCTCACAACAAGGCTGCAAATTCTTGGGGCAAGGAGGGGATGTGAAATGGGCAGAGTTTCACTGTTCTTATGCTTAGCTTAGGAATGAGACCCCAACACCTCCTTTTATATGAAAAAAGGATGGTTATTCGGTTGGGTGACAAGATATAGGTGATGGATTAGTTGGGAAACTTCCCAATAGCTCGTAATGTCAACGAATTCCTTGCAACTTTTTAATTTTTGCAACGTTTGCAAGTATACGCAGGCTGTAATGGTGCAGCTAGCATACATACGTGGGTTGTAGTGGTGCAGAAAACATGTGTACATGGGCAGTATTGGTGGAGGGCGCATACATCTTCAAAAAATGAGTTTTTAAGAAGACCAACTCAGTGATGGCTTGGCAAAAATAGCAAGTAAGAGGGCCAAATTCCAGGTATGCATGTATGGAGAAATTTAGGGTTATATTAACAAGGGTACTATATTGAGGCCTTGATAAGGGTAATTTACTAATCACGTCCATACTTAACACATTCCATATTTTTTCCTTCCATTGTCCTATCCTTTGGAAATGGTTGTTATATGTACACCAAAAAAAATTTTGTCTTCATCCTCCTCTGAGAAGAAGGGCTAGAATGTCAAGGTTGATGCAACTAGTAAAAAGAATAAAAAAAACATGTTGTAAATGAAAGAAGAAATAATGGGATCACAAATGACCAAATCAAATTCCAAAGTTCATCTTGAGCTCTACCCCTTTGCTATGAGGTGATCGCCCCTTATCATAATGCACTAAATGCATATCAAGTTAAAAGGAATTAATCCTAGTAAGAAAAATAATAAATGCATGAATGTGAAATGGGGAATTGCTAAGAAATAAAAGAATATCAAAAGGAAATAAGGGGTTTGGAATGCACACACTACCAAGGAAAGTGTATCTCAAGCACCAAGCACTCCCTCTACAAAGGTGCTCATGGCGATGAACCCACATGCRGCCTTGCATGTCAATGACACCATGACCATGAAGTAAACCCCATGCCATCTCATGCACTTATACTTACACTTTGAAATGGTTTCCCAGTAAATACTCCTCTACTTGGGTATTGGCACACCTAATAGGATCTTGTGATGRTCCTCACATACCTAAACTTAGAAAATTGCAAAAATTMTTGACCTAGTGTGAATTTTAAAGAAGATACTTAATGTGAATTKCTTAAGTGACTTTTGTATTAGATTTTGGCTTACTTTGTATGATTCTAATGAATTTTGTATCTTGTAATGGTTGGTATTACTTGATTATGTGAGTTTTTMTTGATGATGGTCTTGTGCTAGACAATTTGATGCCTCTACCTTGGATGTTGCACACTATATGGAGGTTGTTGCACACTTGATGATGAGAGTTGGGTCATATGAAGGCTTGGAACCCTCTGGTACCTCTTAGACCTGGGACGTTTCATATACATATTGATATGTCACTTAGGGTATAGGAAGACCACACACTTGGACATTGCACCCTTTTGAGGATATTAGGGTTTAGATGGACCCCATTACCCTTGATGATGATGAGGCACCTATTTGGAGAGGTTATGGACCCCTTCTTATGATAACACCATGCTTGAGGCTTGGGAAGTTCCACATGTTGATGATGACTTGATGCTAGCATGGGCTAACCTAGCATTTATGATGATGATTGGGCATATTTGTTATGATGTGATGTGACCTTTTGAGGAGGACATGGTCGTTCATGATGCTTTTCACCTTTTGGGGACTGATGTGACTTTTGGAGCATTTGTACCCCTTGAGGAGATGACATCACCCTCTTTTTTCATCCTACACTCACATGTGTGGCTTCTTTAGAGGATGTTTTCATGTTTTAGCATTATATCATTATTTTGGAGGCATTTTTGGGGGTCAGCATAGACCTATCCACATTGTATCATGTCTTTAATGTGTTTTAGGGGCTTCTAGAGAGGTAAAACGTTAGGGTTTCCTCATATATATAGGCTAGTGCTTCCTCACTTGTAAATCATAACTAATCTTGTGGAGAATAACTTCTACATTTGTCTTCTTTACTTCTCTCTCACTATGGAGTACTTGTGCGCACTTTTTGGAGAATGATCTAGTGGATGTTTTGCAAGTATTTTGTGGATGATTACATTTCTAGGGTTTCTTTCATGCCATATGATTTGACTAGTAAGCGTTCTTTTCAAGTCTTGGATGGTTTATTTTTTATAAGTAAATGTTTTATCAAAGTGGTGATTTTGCATGTTATCTTGTTTCTCTTGGATAAATATTGTTTTGAAACCCTAAGGAAGATTTGTAGTGGATTATCTTCCATGTTATCATTCATTTAAAGCTTGTTTAAGGACACAAGGGTTTTTCTAGGGTTTGTAGTGGATTACTCTAGTCTTTCTCTTATAGGTTAAGACTCGAGGATTTGTAGTGGACTACTCTAGGGTTTTAACCAAGATCCTCTTAGATCCCTTGCTAAAGGCTTCAGAAGACATGAGAAGTAATCTTAGGGTTTGTAGTGGACTACCATATGTTGCTTTTCTAGAATATTGTTACTTAGGGTTTGTAGTGGACTTCTCTAGGGTTCAACCTTCAAGTCTTTTCCTTGCCTTTTCTCTCCATAGAAGTTGCATGTTAGACTCCATATGCCCAAGGAAGCTAGACGACACTATTATTTTCTCCATTACAAGTGATTTAAACCATAAACATCCCTCCCTCCTCAATGTGTTATGTTAGTTTTAGGTCTAGAAAAATTGCAACTTCGTTTCTTTACCATTCCTAACTCAACATCTTGCATTCTTCACCTAGAATCACCTCTAACATCATTTATTGTTGCATTATTTCAAATTCCAGCCATTAAGGCTTGGCATGTTGCATTGATTTAAAGTAGTTTTCATGCTATTTCATTTCAGGAATCATTGTTTATTGATTTTCCAATCTTTTAGCTTTCATTTAGCGTCTCTTTCTTAGCATTTATGCTAGTTTAAAGAATATCAATTTACTACTATCATAACTTGTTATTTTCTTAAGTGAATCATCTCTTTATTCAAGTTTCATTACAACCATTTGTTTTTCTTTGATAGTTAGTGTTTCAGAGAATTTATTTGATTCATTTGTTGCGGTGGATATCTTTTATTGTCATAGAAACACTCCTCACATGCACACATTGAATTTACCTTGTTTAAACCACCTTGACCTAGTCTTGAACCCTAATCTAGTTGGTGGTACAATGAAAGTAACCAAGATAAGGGGTTGTAGACTTGCCTTGAATTGATATAGGATCCTTTGAGGTTTCTAGGGAAGCCTCCCTTGTGGTGGGTCTCAATCCTTCACTAAAATGAGGGAAGTAACTACTTGAGTGACAATGGAAATTACTTCCATATGTTACAATTGTCAAGCATTTTGTGAAGGCTTTCCACAAGTGATAGATTGGGTGATAACAAGGAACAAATTGACAAGTGGAACAATCTAGGATGAAAATATGTTGCAATGTTTCTTAAACTTAGAAGGTTCGATTCAGATCTAACCTTCAAACCTTGCAGACTTGGCACAAAGAGCAGATCGGCTCAAAAAAATGTTGTCAGGGCATGCAACTTGTGATGGGTCAATTTTACAATGCATCAAAATAGTCCTTGGGTTTGGCCAAATAAATTTAGACAGTGAAGAGAACAGTGCAAACCCTTGAATGTTGGATTAGGGTTAACTAATGAAAATCGGCTAGCGGGTAAATAGAGGAAAGATATAACAATTAGGCTTAAAAAATGGATAATTTTGTATTGTTTTGATTGAATAAATTGATGAAGGTGCCTTCCTACCATTGGGCCATGGGGTCCTTTTCTATTTTGATTATATTCCTTCATTAAAATGTTGATGTTTTCCCTCACCTAGGGCTAGGAGAAAAGCATCAAAGTATATAAAGAAAAGGGTTACCAGATCTAAAGGGGGTTGAATCTAAATGTAGAAAACAACCAATTCAAGAAATGTTTTATTTAGCAAACAATGAAGTAATAAGAAAAAATCAAGAAGATCTTCTTCCTAGATACATTCATAAGAATGTCTAAAAAATAATTGGATAAGCAAAGGCATAGAAATAAATGTTACCCCTTTTTCTTGTCCTTCCCTACAAAACCCTTTTCTCATCAAAGTTATAGCCTAATTGATCTCCTTTGAAGAACAAGGAACATTACTTGAACAAAACAAGAACTTGAGATGAATAGCTAGAAGGCTTCTTTCTTTATTCTCCAATGAATGAAAATGGAGGAGGACTTCTCCTTTTATAGGTGAGAAGTCTCCTTAAATACGTTACAAAACCATGAGCTAAAAAACATTTTCTCGATAAAACCATGGGAAAAGTACAAATAATAATAAAATATATCAAAAATATGCTCATGTAATGAGATGACCTTTTAGAAGAGATCAAAGTACAATAACAAGCCACATGTGTGGATGAAAGGGAGGCTAAGAGAAGTGTGCCCCTCAAAATGGTGTCCACGTGCAAGGGACTAGTCCAAGGTGAAGTCAAATCCATGTCAAATGCTCCAATGTCCATTAAGAAATCATCCACATGAGGCATAATAACCCCCACAGGTGTGAGTCATCCCATCAAAGAAATAGTAACAAGTGGCATGTATGATCTCTATAAGGTAAATGATCCCCAAGTAGATGTCTAATAGATATCCCACATCATCAAAGAGTCCAAATCACCATGTGTGGTCACCCTCGTAATGTGCCAACAACCTCTAAATGCCTCAAATACCCCCACGTGTGAACCAAAGGGGAATAAATAATGCATGAGTATGTAATGATGATCTAGATTTATGAGGGAACGAAATGAAACGTATAAATAAGGCAAAAACATAGAGATAAAGTAATGTTCAATTTCTATTAAAGACTGAAATATGAAAAGATCGTAAAACAAAATACAAAATGGAATGAACTCACTAGAATGGTGGTAGCTTATCTCTTAGAAGGGATGTGACGGCTACATGAATTCGTAAGAAGATGATTACAATGAGAATCCAAATGCATTTTTAACATAAATCATAAATGAGAAAACCCTAAACATACAAAACCCTAACCCTGAAAGATGAAACACTAAAAGGCTTGTGGGCCTCGATGGGGGTAGTTGATACATCAACTCTCCTAGGGCATAATTTTTGCATATGACCTATGTTTGGTATGTTCGATACATCGTTGGAAAGGTCTATCCGAGGAGTATACATTATACATAGCCCAATAGATGCATTTGGTATTCATTGGGAACTACCACATCAAAAACATGTCGTTTAGGGACTCAAAATGACCTCACAAGTTTAGGACCCAAAAAACTATAGAAAGCTACCAAAATGGAAACGGTATGTTGAGCCAGTGGAATAGGTGGGCAGCCACCAATGTCCACCTAGATTATTTCTCCCCCCTTAGGAAGCAATGGTATCCATTGTGTTGAGTGCCCCCATCAAATGGGGAAATTTATGCTGAGCTTAATGCTTGGTGAGCCACTTGCCTTGGTCCAATAACTTCCCTTCTTTGACAACCCAATAGAGTTGTATCTTATGTTGGCGGGTGTATTTAACCTATGTGTCCATGATCTGATCAATGGTTGTTGGCATGCTATTATAAGACCCTAGGTTCAGTTTACTCTACCAACAAACCCTGTAGACACCAACCCTTTCGACATCACCTGCATTTAAGTGAGGTCTCACCCGAGGCATCTATTGGGGCTATAGGAACCAAGTTTCTGTAGAAATGAGGGGATGGGAGGCGATCATCATATTCATTACTAATTATATAACCTATATGCAATATCATGTGTATCTTTTCCCTTAGTTAATTGGTAAATTTGATTATGCAACACCATTATACTGCAGATTGCAACATAAATTATTCATCATAACATTCATAATTATTGTGCATCAATTATCTAGCAAACAGATGTAGATCTAGTTATGCATAGATAGAACATCCATAAACAATTTCATAAAAATACATTTAGACACAGAATTTAATGTGGTTCACCCAAACTTTGGGTTGCGTCCACAATGGTTGACTTCTTTATTGTTCTTTGTGTAATTCATCTCAGGCTTGTGCACTGCGCTTACAATAGATATGTCATGATATCTTTCTCCATTGTGCCTAGTCGCTCTACAGTGCAAGCCTCTCTCTGCAAATCTCTCCCTAAACCTTCAGACATAGACTCTCTCTCATCCTCAGTCTATTCTCTCACTCTCTTTGCAACAACATCAACAACCTATTCTACTCGACCTGTTACATATTTATACATAGAATTTAGGGCTCAAAACCCTATGACAACTCACGATTACAACTCATGATAATTCATTATTCATGTTCTTTTCCTTCTTTGGCATGCATGCTTCTTTTCCTTATTTTTCTCCTACTGCATTATCTCTTGCTTTTGTGCACATTCTCATTCTTCTCTCTTCGAACTGCCTATCCAACAGACCCCAAACACTCACTTTTTGCTCATCCTGAACCACTCAATCCTGTTGTGTCGCTCCCCTCCATGCTTCCATGAAATTTTGGGAGGTTTCCTTTATTGTCACGACTTCTTTCTTGACTTTTGCTTCTTGTTCCAAAATCTCCTCTACGGCCTGATATTCAATATCATGTGATGGGAGGCGATCATCATATTCATTCCTACTTATCTACCCTATGTGCAATATCATGTGTCTATTTTCCCTTAGTTAATTGGTAAATTAGATTATACAACACCATTATACAGCAGATTGCAACATAAATTATTCACTATAACATTCATAATTATTGTGCATCAATTATCTAGCAAACAGATCTAGATCTAGTTATGCATAGATATAACATCCATAAACAATTGCATAAAAAGACATTCAGACAAAAAATTTAATGTGGTTCACCTAAACTTTGGGCTACGTCCAAAATGGTTCCCTTCTTTATTTTTCTTTATGCAATTCATCTCAAGATTTCGTACTGCGCTTACAATAGATATGTCATGATATCTTTCTCCATCATGCCTAGTCACTCTGCACTGCAAGCCTCTCTCTGCAAATCTCTCCCTAAAACTTCATACATGGACTCTCTCTCATCCTTAGTCTATTCTCTCACTCTCTTTGCAACAACATCAACAACCTATTCTACTCAAACCATTACATATTTATACACATAATTTAGGGCTCAAAACCCTATTCAATTAACCCAAAACCCTATGACAACTCATTATCGGGGTGCTTTTCCTTCTTTGGCCTACATGTTGCTTTTCCTTGATTTTCTCCTACTGATTTATCTCCTGCTTTTGTGTGCATTCTCATTCTTCGATCTTTGAACTGTCTATCCAACATGACCCCAACACTCACTTGTGTCTCATCCAGAGCCACTCAATCCTGTTGTGTCGCGCCCCTCCATGCTTCCATGAAATTTTGGGAGGTTTCCTTTGTTGTCACAACTTCTTTCTTGACTTCTTCTTCTTGTTCCAAAATCTCCTCTATGACCTGCATAGTCAGGGTCATGAGTTTCTCTTCGATGTCATGTGAAGCCTTCTTTAACTTGCCCAACGTAACTGCCAATTCCCCTATTACCCTTAGTGCTTCATCCTACAATGGTACAAATCGTTGTTGGATGGTATTATATTGGTCCCTTATCTTTTGTATTTCATTATATGAATGCCTTTGTGCCAAGATGGTTGTCATGCACTCTGTTGGTGGCAGCATACTTATGTTCTTCGAGGCCTTCTGCACCTTTTCTTGTGCATCCCTCAATCTAGCTTCCATAGCCTTCATTTATGGATCCTCCATCAATTTTTTCCAGATCCAAGCGCTTTCCTCATATAGTTTTTTGCATTCATTATCCAACTTCTTAATATTTTCTACCATGGTCATAGTGATTCTTTCTATTTGTTCCTTTTCCTCCGGTGGGGTCCCTAGTGTACATCGTGACTCCAAGTATTGAATCCTGGTGCAGAAGCCTTTAATGACTTACCCGATTTTCTAGACTTGTTCTTCAAGTGTAGCTTCTACCACCATTGGCATTTCTAGAATATCCTTATAGAGTTTTTGGA
>WSFP011327831.1:0-39998 GCA_009831015.1 Picea engelmannii | reverse complement strand
TTATGATTTTGAAGATAAATTTAAAAATACGGTCAATTGTAAAACCAATAGTTCCTCGTTGTCTTATGAAAAAGTGAACTTAGGAACTAGTGAAAATCCTCAGTGCATTAACCTAGTCTTGGGATGTTCTAGACAAGAAAAAGCTGCATTTGTTAAATTATTTAAATAATTTAAGGATGTATTTTCATGGACATATGATGATCTTAAAACCTTCGACCCTAATATCATACAGCATGTCATCCCGATGAAGCCCCAAACTTTAACCTTCCAACAGAAACTGAGGAAGATGCACCCTAAACTTGAACTGACCGTTCAAAAAGAATTGAATAAACTCCTAAGTGCTAAAATAATTTTTTCTGTTAGGCACACTCAATGGGTGTCCAACCTTGTCCTAGTTCAGAAAAAAATAGGGAAATCTGACTCTGCGTCGATTTTCGAAACCTCAATAGAGCGTCTGAAAAAGACAATTATCCTGTCCCACCCATGGAACAGATCCTTCAACAGGTATCTGGTTCCGAGAGGCTATCTTTATTGGATGGATTCTCTGGATACAACCAAGTACTGATGTCTCCACCAGACCAACTCAAAACTACCTTCCGTACCCCATGGGGCACTTATGCTTATCGCAAAATGCCCTTTGGATTGATTAATGTTGGTGCTACCTTTCAGAGAGCAATGGACATTGCTTTTCGAGGCTTAATCAATCAGTCTGTTGTAGTTTACTTAGATGATGTGACTATTTATTCTAAAAACAAATATGATCATCTAGCTCACTTACGAGCCGTTCTGCTACGATGTCGTAAATACGGCATCTCCTTGAACCCCAAAAAGTCCATCTTTGCAGTAGAACATGGTAAACTCTTAGGTTTCATCGTTTTTAGTGAAGGAATGATTATTGACCCCAAGAGGACTCAAGTCATAGCTAAACTTCCCCTACCCTGCCGTAAGGAACTTGTTAGTGCAGAAGGAGTTAGGAGAGAAGAGAGCGAACTGGGTCACCTCCTTGCAGGAGTATGACTTAGAAATCACCCTAGCTTAGATTGTGAGAGGCCAAGGGTTGTGTAAGTTGGTTGTTGATTCAAAAACAGGACAACAAGAAGATAGTGATACGTCAAACCTAGGACAAAGCGATCAAAGTTTTATCTGTTGCGTACAAAACCTCGTTATTCCCTGGTACAACGATATTATATTCTGTCTTGAACATGGGTCAACACCCCATCACCTTGACCCCGCCAAGAGAAGAGCGTTGAGGCTAAAGTCTGCCTCCTTTCATTTGGTTAACGGTGTATTGTTTCGTCAAATTTTTGACGGCATACTGATGCGCTGTCTTGAAAAGGACGAAGTAGAAAAAGTCTTGCTCGAGTTGCATGCAAGAGAAGCTGGTGGTCACTTCGATGGTGACACCACTGCTCATAAGGTTTTAATATCCAGTTACTACTGGCCCACACTTTTTAGGGACGCCCATGCCTTGTGTCGTAAATGTATCATCTGTCAGAAAGCATCAGGGCGGTTGCAAAAACCAACCTTTCCCTTGCAACCCATTTCAATAGATTCTCCTTTCCAACAATGGGGCCTTGATATCATAGGTCCAATTAACCCTCCGTCCTCGCAACAATACAAGTATATTGTGACAGCCACATATTACTTTACTCGATGGTCTGAAGTTGCTGCGCTAAGAACTGTCAACACCAGTCAGGTAATCTCTTTTCTAAACTCGAATATTATCACTCGTTTCGGTATCCCTGACTGTTTAGTCTTTGACAATGCTTCATACTTTTCTTCTCTTGAGATGAGCGAGTTCGCTTTGGAGAAAGGAATTAAGCTGAAGTATTCGACTAGTTACTACCCCCAGGGCAACGGATTAGAAGAATCAACAAACAAGAACTTGATTAAAATTATCAAGAGAACTGTGGTTGAAAATCACAAAAAATGGCACAATGCGCTGCTAAACGCACTGTGGGCTGATAGGGTAACACCAAAAGCTGCTATAGGTAACTCCCCCTTTTTTCTCGTTTATGGCAGAGAAGCAATTCTGCCACCTCACATTCTTCTTCCTTCACTTTAGTTGTCACAAAAAGTCCAAGAAGAATATTGTCCCCCTTTAGAAAACCGAATTAACGCTTTGATGAAGTTGGAAGAGGTAAGAGCCCAAGCTAAGCGTAAGTTAGATCAACATCAACAATTGGTTAAAAGATGGTTTGATTCTAATTCTGCTTCTGATAGAAATTTTGAAGTAGGCGATCTCGTCTTGAAGTGGGACAAACCACACGAAGGAAAGGGTGAGCACTCTAAATTTCAAAACTTATGGCTTGGGCCATTTTTAATTGCTGAAAAGTTTGGTCCTAGTTCCTTTCAATTGCAGAATCTCGAAGGGAAGCTTGACACCTATCCGGTGAATGGCCAAGCACTGAAAAGATACTTTGCTTGATAACTACCCTTGTATATTATGTATATATTTTTTATTTTTCCTTTTATTTTTCTTTCTATTTTTTGATTTTGATTTGAATTTATCAGTTTGTGTTTTTTGGACATACACATACCTGTACACTGAACTATTCAAACAAAAATGATAGAAAATTTCTTCGCTGAAATAACTTCTGAAAATTTGTACAAAACATCAATGATATATTGCTGAAATTGATATCTGTGTTGGAAAATTTTGTTGTTTGAAAGAATTTTACTGATTTCGATCTCTAAGAAAAGTTTGTCATGATCATCTATTATCTTTTTACACTGTCCCTTTTCCGTAAAGGAATGACTCAGAGGATGTCTCCCTGTCTTAGGAAGTTGTTTTGTAAAAAAAAACATCTCTGGATCTAAATAAAAGACAGTTCTAAAAAAAATAAAATTTGATGAGGTCTAAAAAAATATGTTAAAATGTCAAGATTTTCAACATCACCCCGCTCAAATATATATCTATAAAAAACAAAATAAAATAAATTATGAATAAGAGCTGTGGGAAGTTCTTGTAAACCCACTGGGATACTGAACAGGTCTGCTGGCAGTGGGTAAATGCATGCATGGCGCCAAGAAAACTTCGTCGGGGTACTGAACAGGCCTGCTGGCAGTGAAGCAATGTCGGGTATATGAAAATTTGCAAAAAAGAAACCTCTTTAATGTCCTTTATTTTGATCCATAACTTCTTGGCAGGATATAGATGTCAGAGTGGGTTAAATGGCAACCCTGTCGAGGCTATGGACGCATGCTAGCAGTAGTGTCCATGCCAACAGTATTGGAGATTTTATCTTTAATATCGTGACTTGCTGGTCTTAAGTTTGTTATCAGTTTTCATCTTTTGAAACACTGCTGGAAAAGATGGTTAATGATGATGTTTGTATGATTTTCGGTTGTTATTTTCAAGTTCAAATTATCTTTACTGTCCTAATATGAACTTGTTTCTTTGACAAAGATAACTGCTTCTACTAGTTTGTCGCCATTGTTGGCAGCCAACTCACTTTTTCCTATCGTCTATTAAGCTGCCTACACTAATGTTTTACAAACATCATTTTTTTTCGTCGCAATTTCCAATAAACAACATTTTCATTTTTGTGACATTTGCACATTTGTCTTCGTTAAGTTTTCACGACTGTAAGCGTGAAAACTTCTCCTTTCGAAGTCGTTTTTCGATCATTATCTGAACTGTCAATATCTCTTTTGTCATCATGCCTATTGCGCTCACCTTTTATTGATCATTATACAAATGGCAAGATCCTCTAATCAGTTCTCATACTTCAGTTGATTGTATAACTTGGTTTTATTGAGTTTGTAAGGCATTTAGCATTTGGATTTACACTTTATATGACTTGTCTGATCATTGATTCTATGAAAATGCATAGGGGTTATGATTAAATTTAATTTATATGTCCTTTGGTATAATCCTTATGTTAATCTTTTCATAACGTTTGGCTTGTCAACTATATGAATATCGTTTGGCACCTTGGTTAAACTTTTGATTATATGAAATGATACATTGGCACATAGTTGATTTTGGCTTTGATTTATAAGTCAGGGGTTTAAACACTATGGCATAACATTTGTGTGCATTGGTATAAACATTTGATTTCATTAGTTGGGCACATGACTCGATGGTTGAATTACTATTATGGATTGAACAGCTATGTAAATCGGCGGTTGTACTTGCATAATGAATATTTTGCATGGCAGACTCCACCACCTTCGCATGCTTACATTTATGCTTATCCATTTTGCTCGTTCATTTCGGTTAGCTCAGGCAGCTCTGCTCCTGTGTGTGTTGGTGAATCCAAACCCTTCGTTTACCATGCATTCAGCTCCATGGCACTAGTCGTGCGAGTCGAGCCTAATGGCAGTCAAGCCTTGTTAATGTTTGACAATGCTCGCCAAGATTTGGAGGAAAATGGATGGCTTCCCTTTATACAATGATTTGAGGGTTTTAACCTTTGTGTAGCATGACAGTTTGCCATAACCTTCGATGGCTGTCGAGCCAAGGTGGGCGACATACAGTTAGAGATTGATGAGCAGTTTATCAGCTCTGCTACAATGCTACCTGCCTCAGGACAGCGTTGGTTTAAGAATTGCAAGGTCGAGGAAGTGCCATGGACATTGTTGTTTCTATCATGCAAAGTCACCTCTTGTGATAGAGGTATGCCCATATCTATGCTCAAACCACGATGGCACGACTTATTAATGCTATTCAAGCAATTCGTGACCTGTGAAGGTCGATACGGACTTGTGTTCCTCTACCACCTGTGTTTGATGATGATTTTTATAGGGTATCCTCTAAACATGCCTTTCTACTTTCATCATTCCCTGTATAAGATGTCGAAAAATTTTAAGAGGAAGAAGGCTGACAACAGCCTGTTCCACCATGGGCTTATTAAGCTCATCGTTGTTTATCATTTGAGTTTGCATGGTGATATTTGGAGGGCTTTCATTTCCTGTAATGGCTTTGAAGACACCGAACCTGTACAGGTTGATAAACCTATGGTAATTGAAACCAAGGCTGAACCACCTGTACCCTTACATCTCCTACTGCCTAAACCCTCGGGTGACCCTGGTGGTGGCTTACCCGACACTATAACTAAGAGTGTAGAGGATATTAAGAAACCTATGAGTAAAAAACCCAAGGAAAACCTTACTGCTAATGCCAAAGGGAAAAGGAATGCCCAGATCATTTCGAGAATGGCCATAAACAAATCAAAACCCTCTGCCGAGTCCAACCCTATAGTTCTAAGTGAGGATTCCGATTCTGATGTTGAACGTTTCTTGGCTAGCGAGTACCCCTACTCGCAGGGTTTATGTCCCGAGCCCCCTTATGATTTTGTATCAAACCTTCCCCCCTGCCTAAAGAACGACCCTAACTACCCAGGTATTAAATTGCCTCGTGAAACCCTCATTCATTTGGCCAAACCCTCGCCTACTCTTTCTAAACCCACACAGTCAGCCTGTGACCAATGCGATTCATGGTTAGAACGATATTATATTGATGTTCCTATACTCCAATCGAAGATTCAATCACTGGAAGATCAAATAGAAGTGCTAACCAGTCAAAAATCCAAGCTCCAAGCAACAGATAAAACGAAAAAGACAATCGTCTCCATCTTGTTCAAAAACGTGGAATCAGCCACAACCATTATCAATTCTAAATTGGCATAATCAAGCAGCCTCGTCGCTATACAGGTATGGTTTTGACATCGTTTTTGTTTTGTAAATAATCTAGGTTGATATAATGATTTGAATTCAGTTTTTTATCTCTGAATGACTCTGTTATAATGCGTGCATTCTATATATAGCTTTGATTTGAATAAAAATAAATTTCGATTCAATATACGATCTGATCATTCCTAGTATAGCAATCGATAGATTTTGATGGGATTTGTGTGGTCTTCGTTTGGATTTGATTGATTGTTTTGCTTTATTAAGTTAACGAAATTAATAGTTTGTCTTTGACTGGATTGGTTTGTATCCGATTTGAAAAGGAAGTTTTTCATACTCAGTTTAGAACACAATCATGTTCGAAATTGATTCTTTTATAATCCATATTCTATGGTTGGTGAAAAATTTTATTGAGTTTGGTTGTTATGATATACTCTGTCTTACAATTTTCAAAGTTTAAATACCGCTCTGTTCGATTTTAATTTGGGAAACGAACTACTTTATTTTCCTAGGACCTTATATCGGCTAACGAAGCCGCTAAACCCGTCAGGGTGGTTCATCCCAAATGGCTTGGGTTATTAGACAACCCCGGACCAGTTCCACTCTCTCAGTTGACAGATGGTCAATTTTGCCCGTCAACAAGTTGTTGAGGAGAGTGTAGAGTTCTGCTTTGGACATTAGGTCTTCTAGTAGCCTAAGGAGGAAAAACTCAGAAAACAAGACCCTCTTGGATTTGAAGTTTCAGGAATTGAAGAGTGTTAAAACATGACTACAATCAAACATACATCACAATACTATTAAAACTATCCATGTGAATCCTTCAATCATGGATACTTTAGCATCATAGGAAAATAAGATGAAAATGAAGCTAACTTTCATTAAACAAGAAGTCTCAAAGCAAATTACATAACCAGAGAACCAGAGATTCATTAAAATTTTACAATGTGGGAGCCTAGCTCTACCATCGACACTAACCAAAATATCCAAAATGCCTAGATATACTCAGAACAATTCTCCACCAACAATAGAGGTGTGCTCGAGTATTTTCATTCAAGGCTTTATGTCTGCATGTTCTCTGGCAGACTGTCCATGTTGTCTTCTGTCAGATGCAATCGTGTTTCAGAAGGGACCTGTAGAGAAAAAAAATTGCTGATAGTCCCTTCGGTCTTTCCATTTATGTGGTGAGACAAGGTTTCAACCATCTCCCTCACTTTCATTAATTATGTACATTGGAATCTGGACGGGCCCAAGTCAACTCTGCACCTCGAAAGCATGGTGGCATTTCCCTGCTCTTTTTCCATTTGGATCTTTGCTGGATGTTTGTAGGGGAAATCGATAGACAGACGTGGAGGAAGGAGATGGCGATATATGAGGTCATTGGCGCAAACTCGCATGGCATGACGAATGAGCTATGGCCAAGTGGAAGGATGCGGTTACAAAGTGATGCATGGGAATGTGTAGGCATGACCGTGCAAGAAATGAGGTTTAAAAAGGTGTGAGGGTGATGTGGAAAAGGGAGAGGACGTGGAGGCAGAAGGGGATTGAGTGGTCAGGGGGGACACGAAAACATGATGGAGGTGACATGAAGGGGAAGTGGAAGAAACATGTTAGGAGGTGAGAGGGGAGATGTGACAGTGGGTAGGGGGCAGGCGCGCTAGTAATGTGAGTGGAGGATAGGTGGCGGTGGGAGTGAAGGCGGTATTGGGGAGTGGTAAGGAGGTTATATCAGAGGAGAGAGTAGGTGGTAAGAGGTAATGCACAGGGGGGGGTTCGAGTTGATGAGGAGGTGAAACATCTATGGGGGGGCCATGCTAGAAAACCACCTTCTCTGACGCCCCCCCTTGTTAAAGGCAGAAGGTAGAGGGGGGGTTCGATATGGAACACAGACCGTTGATCTGAGTGCGCAGATCTCAGCCGCTGAGATCTGCGCGCTCCTTACCAAAATGTGCCAAGGTGCCTAAAATTAGGATGCGACCCTTTCCTGCATTTTCTCACCAAGGGGTTATTTCCTAAGGGAAAAACAACCTTCCTATAAAAAATATGTGCTAACACATAGCATCTCACTTCTCCTCCTCTGCTTCTTCCTCTTCCTCGAGAAAAAGAGTTTCTTCCACCATGTTGTCTACCTTTGGAACTTCCTCCTCTTTCTGTATGACTTTGATGCTTTCCTTCTTTAGGTTTGGGTTTCTAGAATTTCTCTCGGATAGTTCACTTGTGTCTTCTTGGACTGTTTCCTCTATTTTGTTGGATTTGTTTCTGGCCAACTTCTCCTTTTCTTTTAGTGCTGAATGATAAGAATCTTCCACCATTCTCATTGTCAACATATGGATTTCCTCTTCAATTTCATATCTCAGGCCATTAATATACCTGGAAACATTTTCCTCATCGTTCTCATGATGTCATGCTCTGATGTTAAACCTATAAAACTCCYCATTGTATTCCTTCACTCATAAGCCCTTATGTATCAAGTTTTTCAACCTCCTGAACATATTGATATGATAGTATTTGGGTATGAAATTATCTTTCAATTTAGCTACCATCCTTTCCCAATTCTTTATCTTTTCTTACCTTTGTGCCTTCTGTCATCTTGCAATTCATCCCACCATAGTGTTGCATGTTCCTTTAGCTTGTTAACAACATGACTCACCTTATTTTAATCTTCGATCTTTTCATAATTGAAGTACTTGTCTAAGGCTCTTATCCAATCCAACAACTCCTCAACATCTAAGTTTCCTTCATACATCAAGATTTCCATTTTTTCTTTGGCTCCCATCTTTACAACCGCTTTCAACAAGAGTTCCTCTGCAATGTCTCCTTCTGCAACTTCTTGAGCTTCCATTTATTCACTCTTAGATTCAATGATGTCACCAACATCAGGTTATCTTATGTACATTGTCTTCATGAAATCGAGTGTTGCATGGAGTTTCCTCATCTCCTCCTCCATGGATAGATTTGCTACAAGTATGTCCCTGCGTCTTCTTGGTGGCATGGTTCTAAATTTTCTTCACACAGAGCTTAAGTATGGATCTAGTACCACTTGATGCAGACCCCACCCTCTCATAGGATCCACGCGACCTCCTGATCTAGGACCATTCTAGTTGAGAGATGAAATCAACTCACAGGCTCCCTCTGAGCCCAAAATCTCAATACAGAGGTCCAAAAAAAACTCTTCCTGAATGAAGATTTTATTTTGAGAGTCCCCGAGTGCTTACAAATCCTCCTCGGAGACTGAGGGCCAAAGCTTCAAAACCTGAAAGTTTCATGACTTTGAGACTTCTTATCCCTCTTATCTCTTAACACAAATTCTACGAATTGACGAACACTGAGAGGTTGGATCGACGGTTCACAATTAACACCGAGATAGACGAATCAGATTATGTCTTCAGGATTCAGATATTTCTTCACAACACCCTTTTCCAAAAATCTCCCGGATTGCCGAAAAAGTAACTTTTATGAGTTTCAGATTGATGGTCCACAATGCTCTGAACGATGGACAATCCAGATCAATTCCATTCAGTCTTCAACGATTTCTATTGCTAATCCACATGACACAACTCCTAGTATCTACTGGCACTAAAATGTCGAACAATTATCCTTCCTCCACATGTCCCCTCCTAGATCAACGACTAGGATTCCTTTGAGACTTTGACAAATTTTCTCCCCTTCTACACGATGATTGATTTTGTCAAAGTTCCAAGTCCCCAAACTGTAGGATATTGCACCCCACGTCCTCCACAATAGACGACTGAGATTGACTCTAGCCTTCGGGCATTTGGGAGTCCAACCAACACTAAGCTTTATTTTCCTTCGGAGTTCCAGAACTCCAGATATGATTCCATGTGTCCTCCCTGTGATCAATGGTCCAGATCAATTCCAGGCTTCCTGACTCTGAAGAGATCGACCTCTTATTCCTTCTATTCTTCCAAAGTATCTACCCTTCAGACCTTCTAATCTTCCAACACGTGTTCTTTCCAATGGATGGTTATATGAACTATGGGTTTCCAGGAGTTCAGGGGTTCCTCCACTCCTAACTTCTTCCAAAGTGCTAATCCACTAGACTACATGATTTGCTGACATGTGTCCTCTGTTTTTGGAAGGAAATGATTCACTCTGGCATTCGAGACTTCGGGGGTCCAGACTTCTCCACATGTTGAATCCTATGAATGCACAAAGTCTGAAGGACTTCACCGATTAAACCTCATGCAATGCCTCCCAATCCAAGGATTGTTCTCTCTCCTTTAAGCTCCCGAATAGATATTGACCGTAGATTTTCTATCCCTCAATAAATCGTCCTTTAAAATTGATCTATGAATTATTTGAATGCATGAAGTCTTAAATACTTTCAGGGTTAAACCCCATGCTAATTCTCTAAATCTAAGGGTGAAAAAATACCTTGTATCCTCCCAAATAGGTCCCCACCGTTAAAATTTTGAATAACAACGAATATTCTCCTCCTTGAAGATTTTGACCGCTATCCTTCCATAGCTTGACTGGACGATATAAATATAATCTCTGGTGCCCTCGTGTGCGCTCCTCTGATACTTTAAATCTCTTGACTTATAAATTTTCTAAGTCACTCCTACATAACTCTTATTCTCGCTATCTCTTCTGACCTTTGTTCCTTGAGGTAATTCAGACCTCTTATGCACTCCTTGCATTCCTGGAACTTCCAACAAATTACTCCTTGCGCTCGTCTCCTCTTAAACTTCTTCAACACTTAAAGAAAGTTTTTTCCTTATGCACTCATTGGATGGGTCTTCTCTAATCGTTTCTCTCCACTGAGAAACTTTGCACTCTCTTCTCTTCAAATGAACAACTATGCACTCTTTTAACTTCCACTGTAAATTCACGTTATCTATCCTAAGATTTTGATTCTATATTGACTTGACCTATGCACTCCTTGTGGGCTTTGTGCAATCCTTGTACTAGGAATCTCAGAAGACAAAACAAATGAAACTTACAGAAACATCAAAGATTCCTACACTTAACCATGAAGAACATATCCATGCATAAAAGATACCTAAATAGATAACACAGAGAGAACATAAAGAAACATCACATGTACTCAAATAACTTAGATGAGCACAACACCATATATGTAGAATCAAACCTCCTTGCTTGTATTCATTCAGTAAAATATGTAAATGGACTCATACAACTCTCTACAACTCTTCATAAGCTTCAACAACTCTCTCAACATTAATAACAATAACATTCAACAAAAATAACAATATTCAACAGCCTCATTTGGGCATACAATACATATTTTATACAACGAGGGGCTTCTCAAGCCTTCCCTCCAGACTACCTTAGAGCTATCATATCATAGTTAATTCATTCGTCTACTAAGGACTATTACATTGAATGGAAATTACATTAAGATATGAGTTGATACTTAGTATCTGTACAACCTTATATGCTAATTAAAACGATTTCAATCCTTGGCGGCCTTATGTGATGGCTCAATCCTCAAAATATTTAAAATCTTTAAATTAAAATCCTTTCAAAATAGAAAGACACTCTCCTCCTTGGAATTCAAAAACCAACTTCAAATCTGCGCATTGGGTGCTGAGTTATCCTCCACCTAGCTTCTTTAATGATGATGGTGATGCTCCTGCATCATATTATAGCATGAATCCATATCTATTGGTTTCAAAAAAATTCAAAAAATACTCTTGCAAATTTGAATGGTGTGTGTGCGATTCCCCCATTGCTAAGTTTAAATACGATCTGATGTTAATGGGTCTTGGGTTGTTGATAAGTTTTTGGATGGTATTTTTAACTGAACCTTTACAGAGAATTTAAATCCTACATTGATTATTTTGTGTTGATACACATGTTTTAGACTAGTTTCAGGACTAGCCACAAACCTTATTTTCCACGGAGTGTAACTCCAAAAATACAATGAACCAAAAGTTGAAATTCATACCACAACTACTTGGATATGTTTAATCAATGGAATCCCAATTTCATGGTCTGAATCATTCTAGAAAAGAAGTTTTTGTGAAAATGGTGAGATGACCTATAAATAACATACCTTGGAAAACATCATCAAAAAAGTTTATCCTCCCTTGAATTTCGTCCTTCTTTACTTCACCTTCCCTTTGAAATTCAATTTAGATATCGTTTGGTTACCTTAGTCACTTGTAGATATTCAATATGCTCAAGTGTGATTGAAATGAGAGAGACTTGCCTCTTATTTATACTTTCATATAGCTTCCTTATAAGCATCTTCTAGATCACTTTGTCCACATAGTCATCTATGTCCAACTTTGCCCAATTTGCCACTTGTCCATATGTCCAATAGCCACTTGACTACTTAACCCATTTTGCTCATTTTAGAGTTAACCTTCTTATAACCACTTTCCATAATCAAAGTTCTCCATTTACTTTATTATTTAAATAATCATCCTTGACTTTGTCACTCACTTTATTATTTAAATAATCCTCTTTGACTTTGTAACTTCACTTTATTATTTAAATAATCCTCTTTGACTTTGTCGCTTCACTTTATTATTTAAATAATCCTCTTTGACTTTGTTACTTCACTTTATTATTTAAATAATTTCTTCTTTGCAAGAACTTTGACATCTTTGACCTTTTGGGAGTTCAAGCCAACATATGAGGGTCCTCCAACTTTGTAAGGCCATACATCTCAAACCGTGAGGAGTTATGTGACGTTCCACATACCACCAGAAATGGCATGACATGTACTATCCATATAGAATAGTGTTACCTACTAATTGATCAAAACTCATACCATTATACATCAAACAAATGTGGGTCCATTACCCAAACCTTTGTTCTACCGGAATTCACTACCGTACTTTCTTCAAGGGTTGACATCAATGACAACCAACCCAATTAATAAAAAATTGCCCCCTTTGGCATTGATGGAAACACTCTGATGAAATACTGAAATCATATCACTCATGCTCCCCCTGGAACCATGCCTACATTTTTGTGACCAACTCTCCCCCTGGAACCATGCCTCTGTCCTCTTCGTCTGATAAATATCTCCCCCTTTGTCATCAATGGAAAATGTATCTTTATGGTGCTTCCTCATGTACATCTAAGACATATAATATAACCATTCAAAATCATTCATTTTGGAGTAGAAATAACACCGAGTCTTTGGTGAAGATACTGAAAGGTTTCCCATGGAAGCGATTTTGTAAAGATACCTGCCACTTCTACTTTTATTCCCACATATTTATCTCTGATGTTATTTTCTGCAACCTATTCCTGAAGAAAGTGATATTTGATTGGAATGTGCTCCGTCTTGGAGTGCATTAGTGGGTTCTTTGAGATATTGATGGCGCTTGTATTATCAAAATAGATTGGAATGGGCTCATCATACTCAACTTGTATATCTGTCAGAGTTTGTTTCATCCATAGAAATTGTGTACAACATGCTGCTGCTACAATATTCTCTACCTTGGTTGTAGATAAAGATAGTGATGATTGTTTCTATCTAAAAAACAATATACTAAAAACTCACCCAAGTAGAACGCTGCTCCACTGGTGCTTCGTCATTCATCAATGCAACCTACTCAATATGCATTTGTGTACGAAATAAGTGATATATCCTTTCCTTTTGGATACCATAATCCAAACTTTTTTGTTCCTTTAAGATATCTAAAAATCCTCTTCACTGCTAATACATGTGATTCCTTTGGTGCTTCTTGAAATCGTGCCACCTGTCACATATAATAGGCTAGCAATCATTGACCTGTATTGCCTACGATCTGTAGACTTTGAATCATCATATTTTCTCAACTTTCGTCTAGTTTTCATGGGAGTGATAACTGGTTTGCAATATTCCATTCCAAACCTCTTTAGCATTTCTCTGATATACTTGGATTGAGAAATAAAAAATCCTTGGTTTCTTTGATGTATTTGAAGACCCATAAAGAAGGATAGTTCTCCAAGTAATGGCATTTAAAATTCATTATGCATGTCCTTTGAAAATTTCTGGCTTAACCTGTCATCAATACTTCCAAAAGTAATATCATCGACATAAAATTCAATTAATAAAATACTATATTGAGTTACCTTGATGTAGAGATTATTGTTTCACTTCCTTTTTTGAACCCTACCTACTATAGATATTTATCCAGTCTAGAGTACCATGCTCTAGGAGTCTGTTTTAGACCATACAAGTCCTTCTTTAATTTACACACATAATCCTTGTTCTTTGACAACTGAAATCCTTCTAGTTGTTCAATGTAGACTTCTTCTTCAAGTTCCTCATTAAGAAAAGATGATTTTACATCCATCTGATACACTTTAATATTTTTGGAGCAGGCATAAGCTAAAAGCAATTAGATTTCTTCCATTCTAGAAACTGGGGAAAATGTCTCTTCAAAGTCAATTCCTTCAACTTGTGCATATCCTTTACATACCAATCTAGCTTTGTTCCTTGTAACCTGTCCATATTCATTCAATTTATTCCTGTATACCCACTTTGTGCCGATCATATTCTTATCCTTTGGTCTTGGAACCAATTACCAAGTGTCATTTTTATCTATTTGATCCAATTCTTCATCCATGGCCTTATTCCAAAATTCATCATTGTTGGCCTTTTCAAAATAGGTTGGTTTAATCGTAGATGAGAGTGCTAGGTGTGTTTGTTCTGGTGAACAAATTATTCTTCTAGTCTTAACTCCTGCATCTTTGTTTCCGATAATTTGATCTGAACGATGATTCTTCTGTACTCGTCTGCTAGGTGTCTTTGGAGGCAATTGCTAAACTTGATATTCTACTTCTATTAGATCCTCTTCATATTCTCCTTCTACTTCTTTTTCATATTTTTCTTCTTCTTCGTAAAGTTGTTCCATTGATTCATTTTCTTCTTTCGTTAATTCTTGTCTACTTGTTTCATCAATTGTTACCTTGATGCTTTCCACAATTTTGTTCAATCTCAGGTTGTAACACTTGCATTCTTTCCTTGTACTTGAGTAACCAACAAGTACTCCTTTGTTCACATGAGAGTCAAACTTTCCCATTCTACCATATTCTCTTTTGATGTAGCATTTACTTCCAAAAACTCTGAAGTGCTTCACATTTGTTGGTCTTCCTTTTGATAGATCGTAGGGATTTTTGTCAGTATTGTTTATGAGCATTACTCTGTTTTGAATGTGAACTATTATATGCACTGCCTATGTCCAAAATATATCTGTCAATTTGGAATCCATTAGCATTGTTCGATCCATTTCCTGTACTGTCATGTTCTTTCTTTCAACAACTCCATTCCGTTGAGGTGTCCTAGCAACATAGAATTGCCTTTTTATTCCATTCATGCTGAAGTAGTCCATAAATTCCTTTGAAGTGAACTCTTCACCATTATCAGATCTCAATAATTTGATTTTTGAATCCATTTCATTTTCAACCATTTCCTTGTAGACCTTGAAGTTTTCAAAAGTTTCTGACTTATTCTTGAGAAATCAAACTGCAGTCATTCTTGTATAATAATCAACTAATAACATAAAGTATTTCTCACCTTTTAAACCCTTTGTTGTGTTTGGTCCAACTAGATCAGTATGCACAATTTCTAGTGGTCTTATCATTGAATATTCTTTTGATTTGAACTTGGTCTTTGTTTGCTTTCCTTGTTGACAATGCTTGCATAAAGTGTTGGTTGGTTTCGTGATCTGGGGCATTTCTCCAACAACTTACATTTTGCTGACTTTGAAAAGGTTATCAAAATGTATGTGACCCATTCTTCTGTACCATAGCCAACTTTCATCTTCCTTTCCTAGACAACACTTTTCATTTCCATTTTCACTTTATACATATATGTTGCTTGAAGTTCTCGCAGTTGTTGCAATCAATTTTCTTGAACCTTCTTTTCTTATATCACACTTTTGCGAATCAAAAGTAAATTTATGACCTTGGTCACACATTTGACTCACACTTAAAATATTATGTTTCATATCTTCTACTAGTAGAACATTTTTTTCCTTGGTATTCTTGTACCCAATTATGACTATGCCTTTTCCAATGATTTTAGCTAAATCATCATTTTCGAAGGAGATTGATGTTAATGTTTATGCCATTATTATAGTTCTTTGCATTTCAATAGATAATAGCAACATAAGAACAAGATCACTGAGAAATACACATTCACAAGAGACACAACATTTATCCTGGGAAACCCTCTAGGGGAAGAAAACCCAACAAAAACTTCCTTATCATAAATTGCCAATACAATGTCAAGAGATAACTCAAACCAATACATATAGTCCTCTCCAAAATATGCTCCACTCTTCTCCCTCTCTCCAACTGGTAAGTTGCATCTTGCCTCTTAGAAAATGAGCAAGTGTGTTGTGTGATAGAGTGAGGAGCTAGCCCCTCTATATATACAAGACTGCATGTGTGAAGGGTCTTCACTGGCAGGGCCAACCTCTAACTCTGGGTGGGTAAACCCACCTTTATTTTATTTCTGGGTCTCAATAATAACTAGAGGGGCCGACTTCTTATTTTGCCTATTACAATTGTTTGTTGACCAATCTGCAAAAGGGGATTTGGTCCTAATACAATTACCGACATGATTAATCCGCAATGGGGATTGATCCTATGAATAATATAACAATAATAATAAGAATACTCTTTGCAGTTACATTATTTCAACACTCCCCCTTAATAAGAAGGGTATTCTTCAATAGCATCAGGCGAGAGAGGTCTGCATCATCAGTGGCATCAGGAGGACAATATCATCAATATCATCTTGGAACATTGGTTGGCACATTTACGAGTCATCAGAATTTTTCTTCATCGACAACATCGTCATTCTTGAAAGAATGACATCATCATCTGAATCAATATGTATCAGTAGAAATGATACCTCATCACAGCACTAGGCTGGCACATCACAGTACTACACTGGCTCAATGTCATAGCTGTTAAGCTAGTAGCTCAGTGTCAGTCAGATCTTGCTTTACATCTAACAACGAGGTCAGAAGTAAGTATAAATCATCTTGATTTATGTCTAACAATTGGGTCAGAAGAAAGGAATCATTTTGCTTTACATCTAACAACTAGGTCAGAAGCAAGGAACACATCATCATCTTGCTTTACATCTAACAACAAGGTTAGAAGCAAGGAATCATCTTGCTTTACATCTAACAACTAGGTCAGAAGTAAGGAACACATCATCATCTTGCTTTACATCTAACAACAAGGTCAAAATCAAGGAATCATCTTTCTTTACGTCTAACAACTAAGTCAGAAGCAAGGAATACATCATCATCTTGCTTTACGTCTAACAACAAGGTTAGAAGCAAGGAATCATCTTGCTTTACGTCTAACAGTGAGGTCATAAGAAAGGAATACACACAGTTTCTTGCTTTACGTCTAACAGCGAGGTCAGAAGCAATGACTCATCTTGCTTTACGTCTAACAGCGAGGTCAGAAGCAATGACTCATCTTGCTTTACGTCTAACAGCGAGGTCAGAAGCAAGGAATACACACAACGTCTTGCTTTATGTCTAACAACGAGGTCAAAAACAATGAATCATCTTGCTTTACGTCTAACAGCGAGGTCAGAAGCAAGGAATACACACAACGTCTTGCTTTATGTCTAACAACGAGGTTAGAAGCAATGAATCATCTTGCTTTACGTCTAACAACGAGGTCAGAAGCAAGGAATACACATATACTCCCCCTTTCAGGGAGGGTCCTTTCAAACTATACCAAGCTGTTGGAGCCGGAAGTCACTCCTGGATTGCTTGCAGGAGCAGAGCCCGACGCCCATTAGTTTAATGTCATGATTTGTTTAAAGGGGTGATCAAATGGAGAAAAACTCAAAACAATATCGTCTCAACTCAGAAACTAGACCAGGCATGCATGGACGAATGAGGTCTTGATAAACTTCAAACAGTGAGTTGTAATAAAGGGTGAGTAGAGGGAAGACTTGCGTGAGAAGAGTGCGAAAGTATATCATAAACATCCGGTTTGTAACAGACTGGAGAAGAAAGCATTTGAACGCAAGATCCTCTTACATTCAAAAGCAAAAGACCAGAGAATAAAATAATGTCATAATAAATCCTTTATCATAACATAACTGCAACAATCCACACAAATCCTTCGATAATGGACACTCTGGCATAAGACAAAACATAGATGGAAAAAGGAGAACTGTTTGTCATAAACCAAGAAATCTCAAACACAGAGGCATAACCAGGAAACCAGAAATTGGTTAAAACTTTACAGTCGGGAGCTCATCTCTACCATCGATAGATACAAAAACGGAGAAAACGCCTACATATACTCAAACTAACAACAACAACAAAATCGAGACGCAACATTGAAAGCTTTGCATCTGCATGGCTTCTGAAAATCTGTAGCCGCAATCTTTGAATGGTCGTGCAACTTATGGAAGACGTGATCGATTTTCTGACAGTTTCATCGGCGAATCGACGTGCCTTTAATTCACTGCCGGACTTTCCCATAATGGCGGAGACGATGTCTAACCACCACCAACCACCTCAATAACTGCTTCATGGGGATTGAGGACAACCTGGCCAACTCAGCACTTTGGGATATGGAATACTCCTCACGCTGCCACCTGGAATAACTGAATAGCTTGAAGGATGGGTATGGAGGCCAACGCGGAAGGTGGGGGCTTGGAAACAGAGTGATGGGGACACCACCACAGGGATGAAGTAAGAAGCAATGAGGTATGAGAGCGGCGGAAGGGGACATGATTAGTGGGAGGCTGACGTGGAGAGGAGCGAGACACATGGAAAGCGAAGAGTGGATGATGAGACGGGGAAAGGGCCACCTGGACGAAAGAGTGGAGGAGGATAGATGACACACGACAGCGGGGGAAAGGCGGTTCTGGAGGATGACATGACGGGGGAAGGGTCCACACTGGCTAAACACAGAGCGGCTGAGGGGGTCCGGAATTTCTTTAAGCGCTGTTGATCCGGGCGCGTCGATATTGGCCGTCGAAAAGTTGCGTCCGCGATTCCGGACCCCCCCCCCCGCTTAAAGGTAGAAAGGCAGAGGGGTCCAAAATTCCATATGCGCCGTTGATCCGGGCGCGCGAATCGCTGCCGCTAAGAATTGCTCGTTAATTACCACGGGCGCATAATCACCCAAAACTTAGGACAAGTGGGTTTTTAACCCATTCTTTTTCTTTCTAACCCCCTTACAAGAAATATCGCTAACACAAGCTTATCTCGAAAGTGTTCGAACTTTACACGAGATAGAGGTTTGGTCAATACATCAACAAGCTGTTAATTAATGCTAATGTACTGGAGCTTCAAGGCTCCTCTCTGTACCATGTCACATATGAAATGATAGTGGATATCTATGTGCTTCAACCTGTCATGGAATAAAGGATTCTCTGTCATCTTTATGCAGATTTGGTTGTCACATAGAATCACGGTTGCTCTCATCTCCAGGTCAAATAGGCTAGTCAACAACTTTTGAAGCCATATAGCTTCGAAGCTAGCAGAACATGTGGCAATGTACTCTACTTCCGCTGTGCTGAGGGCAATATTGGATTGCTTCCTACTCTGCCACGAGATCATGGCTGATCCCAAACTGAAACAACATTCGGAAGTGCTTTTTTTGTTAGCAATGCTTCTTGCCCAATCTGCATTAGTATATCCACTCAATGTAAAGTTATGATCTCCATCATCGTTGAGACCATAATCCATTGTACCTTTAAGGTACCTCATCACATGTTTTGCAGCCACTAGGTGAACACATCTGGGCTCTAGCAAAAACTGACTCAAGGTGTTCACTGCAAAACAAATGTCTGGTCTGGTGTTTGTCAGGTACATCAGGGATCCAATAATCTGTCTGTACAGTGTGGCATCTATCAAGTCTGACGAAGTATCGACCAACAGCTTCAGCTTCACTTCCATGGGTGTATTCATGGGCTTACATTATAGCATGTCAAATCTCTTTAAGAATTCGACTGTGTACTTCCCTTGTCTAAGGAAGATCCTTTCTGGACTCTACCATACCTCAAGGCCTAAGAAGTAATGCATTAGACCAAGGTCTTTCATTTCAAATTCTGCGACAAGTCTCTTTTTACATTCAGTGATGAGATTTTCTTCTCCAGTTAAGAATAAGTCATCCACATACAGTAGTAAGATTACTGGTTCATTATCCATAATTTTGAAGTAGAGATTTGAGTCTGCTTTACTCTTGGTAAAGCCTAATCTTGTCAAGAAACTGTCTATACGGCCATACCAAGCTCTAGGAGCTTGCTTCAATCCATATGAGGCTTTCATTAATCTGCAGACATGAGACTTCCTATCTTCTACCTCAAATCCTTGAGGTTTGATGCAACCCCTCCTCAACCCGCAGGTCGGAAGGTCACATACACAGGATCTTTCCTCTTCCACTGGCCTGAAGAGCTCCCGGAAATGGCTCTCCTATTTCCCTTTTAGGAAATCTTCACCCACAACAAAAAACCCCATGGAGTCTCCCTTCACGGTTTGGAAGATTGGACTTCGTGATTCCGTGAATCCTGTGGTCAAGCATCTTGTCTCTCAGACCCCCGAAATGTGAAGTTATGACACTTGGCCTTTTCTCTCTCTATATCGCCTTTCTCCTTATCGTGACTTCAGGAATTGCGATGTTAAGCAACTCGTCCCCTTGACTCCCGAAACCTGATTTACCGAAAATCTGATGCACTCGAAAACTCTAACCTTTCAATGGCCCTTCACTCCATCAGGACTTCAGACTTCGTGATTTTGCAAATCCCGATGCAAAGGTTTTCGGGACTTCACCCCACAAAACCCTGAAATGGTCAACAGATTTTGACTTCCATGTCAATAGTGCGCCACCTATCCACCCTGCTGATTCTATGGCCCACAAAATACTTTCATCCCTTTGGGACTTTGTGTTTCGTGATTTCACGAGTCTTGTTGCAAAGATTACGGGACTTCCATCTACGAAACCCCGAAATAGAAATCCACGAGTAGTTCCAATGACTCCTATTGGCTTGAATCTACAGTTCTGCCTCTCCTGAGCTTGAAACCTTTGGGAATACTCTCCATAACTCCCCTGCTCCTCTGTGAGATTTGACGGCTCATGGGACTTCGCAAATTCTCCACAGAGAATTTCGGTCGTCCGTCTCTTTCCTTCACAAGGACGTCTGCAACTTCTTAGCAAAGTGATTTTCCACAGTACTCAACTTCCTACGATGCAAACTTGCAACGCCTTCTCACTGTTCTAATGCACAAACTTTCTGTGATTTCTTCGATGGCTTTGAAGGCTTTATCCTTCCTGAGATTTCTCCAACTCCGAGCCTTGGAAAAAGACTCCTGCATGCACTCCTTGCGGAGGACCTTCAAACACTTCCAAGTTTTGAACTTCCCCTGACTCTGTGCACTCCTGCAGCAGCAGTCTCTCAACAAATCATTCAAGTTACCAAACCTGAAACTCTACTCAGCCTGTGCACACCTTGCATGGCTCCTGTGCCCAACTGCACTTCTGAGGGAATGAGAACAAAAGCTATCTTTCCTGAGCTTTCAGAGGAAAACCTCTGAACCCGTTGTCAACACACTCCTTGCGGACAATTCAACTGCACTCCTTGCAGGAACTCTTTCTCAGATAGAGAAACAATTGAAACTCATTTCCCTTACTCTCTCTCTCTCTCTCTTAAATTTCAAACATTCAACAAGAAATCATTCATACATAGCATAAAAGAAATTGCATGACAGAAAGAGTAAAACATTCATGAGCATAACATTCAAAAATGCATAGACAGAGAATATTTGAACACCATGAGTCTGAATCAAAGCCTTCTTGTATTAATCCATAACTTCTGTACATGGAATTTGGCTACACAACTCTCTGCCTCTTCTCTTCTATGCTCTATTCTTTCAATTGGCATCCTCCTTCTCTGTTACAATTACACAATGAGGGTGTCTATATCTCGTTTCCCTCTTTTGCTCTAAAACTGTCTAATCTAGAATTAAATTTTATCTACTTGCATTAACTATCATAAATGCCTTCTACCTACTAAGGACAAGAGTGGATCGCTCAAGGTCCATTTACAATATTACAAGTGCGCTCCTTCTTAATTATCTCATTCAAGATTGCGCATTAACTTCAAGATAATTTCAAAATTTGTGCTGGGCGCTTTTCCAGCTGTCTTTTGTTTTCCATGCTGGCTCGCTTGAGATGCTCCTGCATCATACTCCCTTGCTTGAAAATTTTCATGGGATCCTGTCCATGAGCTCGCGTACGGTGTGTCCATGCCTCTAGATCTCTTCTTCATTCTCCCAACTGGCATCTTCAACTGGATGGCCCTTCCACTTGACCAAATATTCAAAGTATTGCTTCCGCCTGGTCTTTTTGTTGATCCTTTTTTCCAGTATGCGCTCCATCTATGGATTTTTTGCAACTGGCATCTATTTTGTCCACTGGACCTCTGGTTGTTCATTTCCTGTCCCTGTTTCCTCAGCTTTATATGGGTACAAATCTGAGATGTTGAATATCGGAGAAATTCCGATCCCATCGGGTAATTCAATCTCATAAGCCTTTGCCCCAAATTTCATCAAGACCTTACATGGTCCGATTTTCTTCATTTTCAGTTTATTATAAGTTCCTCTCGGGAATCTTTTCTTTCTCAAATGTGCCAGAATCAAATCCCAACCTCAAATTGAAGTTGTCTCCTGTGTTGATCTGCTCTGTGCTTATATTCTTGGCTTGAATTCTATAATCACTCCTTCACCTGGCTGTGAAGTTCCTTCATCGCTTCTGCGAAATCTTCTGCACTAGCGCTCCTAATTGAAATTTGTTATGAACCCCTTAACTCAAAAATTCCTCTCGGTTGCATGCCATAGACAATCTGAAATGGACTCTTCCCCATGCTTCTATTAACTGAGTCGTTATAAGCAAATTCTTCCTGTGGTAATATGTTGTCCCACTGGCTGTGGTGTTCTGTCACCAAGCTTCTCAGCAAGTCTCCCAGATTTCTGTTCACCACTTCTATCTGTCCATCCGTTCGAGGATGATAAGCCGAACTAAATGACAAGTTAGTTCCCAGGTTCTTCCATAAGTTCCTCCAAAAGTGTCCTACGAACTTAGTGTCTCGATCCGAAACTATGCTCCTTGGTAAGCCGTGAAGTCGAATGACTTCTTTGAAAAACAGATTCGCAATGTGAGTTGCGTCACTGGTTTTTTGACATGGAACGAAGTGTGCCATATTGGAAAATATATCCACCACCACAAATATTGAGTCAAACCCTCTTTGTGTTCTTGGCAACCCCAATATGAAGTCCATTCTGACTACATCCCATGACTTTTCAGGTATGGACAATGGTTGATAAAACCATGCATTCTGCCTCCTTCCCTTCGAATGCTAGCAAATTCTGCATTTGTCCATGAACCTCTTGACGTCTGCTCACATTCCTGGCCAAAAATATGACTCATTCAACTTTGTGAACGTCTTGTCATGACCAAAGTGCCCAGCCAATCCTCCACTATGTTTCTCTTTTAGCAAATTCTCTCTCATGGAGCATTTTGGAATACAAAGATGATTACCTTTAAACAATAATCCTTCCTGGATCATGTATTCTTTCCATTGGCTTTTGTCCCTGAGAATTGGATTCTCAGCTGCTTCATACACCTCTTTAAAATCTGGATCATCCCTGTACATGTCCCTGAGATCATCAAAACCCAATGTTTTGACTCTGAACTCCTGCAATAGCAAACACTTCCTGCTCAAAGCACCAACAACTTTGTTGGCAGTACCAGAAATATGTTTAATCACAAAAGTGAAAATTTTCATATATTCAACCCATTTAACATGTCTTTGATTCAACTTCTCCTGTTGAGTCACAAACTGCAATGCATGATTGTCACTGTATAAGACAAACTCTTTCGAGATCAAGTAATGTCTCCATTTCTTTAATGCCTGAATAATAGCATAGAATTCCTTGTCATACGTGGAGTATTTCACTTTCGCTTCATTCAGCTTCTCGCTGAAGTATGCTATCGGCCTGTCTTCTTGACTCAAGACTGCCCCTATTGCAAATCCACTTGCATTGCATTTCACTTGAAATTCCTTTTGGAAATCTGACAACACCAGAATTGGTTGTTCCGTAATTTTCCTCTTCAACAGATTAAAACTCTTCTCAGCTTCTTCTGTCCAATCTAAATATTTGTGTCTCTTCTTCACTGTATCCATCATTGGTGCACTAATTCCACTAAAATTCCTAATGAATTTTCAGTAGAAACTAGCCAATCCGTGAAAACTTCTCACCTCAAAGATATTCTTCGGTGATGGCCAATTCTTAATTACCTCCACTTTATTTGGATCCATCCTCAACTTATCTATAGAAATAACAAACCCTAGATAAATGAGCTTTGTCTTCATGAATGAGGATTTCTTCATGTTTATCAACAACTTCTCCTGCTGTAACCTCTTCATCACTATAGCCAAATGTTTCAGATGCTCTGTCACTGTTTTACTAAAAATCAGTATGTCATCCAAGTATACAATGACAAATTTCCCAATGAACTCCCTTAGGACTTCGTTCATCAACCTCATGAAAGTACTTGACGCATTTGTTAAGCCAAATGACATAACAAGCCATTCATACAACCCTTCATTGGTTTTGAAGGCTGTCTTCCATTCATCACCTTCTCTCATGTGGATTTGATGATAATCACTTTTCAAATCAATCTTTGAAACAAATTTTTCTCCACTCAAGCAATCCATCAGATCATCCATCCTTGGCAATGGAAATCTGTACCTGATGGTTATCTTGTTGACAACCCTCGAGTCAGTACACATCCTTCAGCCTCCGTCTTTCTTCGGACTGAGTATTGTCAGAACAACACACGGACTCAAGCTTTCTCTGACCAAACCTTTGTCCAATAACATCTATGGTGTGAATCTGTACGTGGCTTTGTTTGGAAAACTGGATCCTGGTATGAGATCAATATGATGACTCACACTTCTAATCGGTGGCAACGAACGAGGTAGTTCGTCCACTACTACGTCAACGAAATCTTCCAGTAACTCCTGAATTTCTTCTGGTAAATCATCCACTCTTATGCTGGTCAAAACAATCCTAGGATTCCTGACCACAATGAATTGCGGTTCTTCCTTCTTCTTGACCTCTGTAAGAAATTACTTCCCACTCATGAGAAGTACAATGTTTCTTACTTCAGGTTTCACCTCCTTATCCTTGATTGGAAGCAACATGTGGGTTCTCCCATTCTTCTCTAGGGTGTATGTGTTCATTCTCCCATCATGAATCACATTTCTGTCATATTGCCACGGTCTACCCAGCAATAGATGACAAACATCCATAGGAATAACATCACAATGTATCTTATCGTTATATCCTCCTATGTTAAATTCAACTAAACACAGTTTAGTGATAGTTACTTGATGTCCTTTTTGTAGCCATGAAACTCTGTATGGGCTTGGATGATCAATCGCCTCCAGCTCCAACTTTTCTACCATCTCTATAGAAATGAGATTATCTGTGCTACCACTATCTACAATAACCTTGCATACCTTGTCCTTGGTCTTGTAAACAGTCTGAAAAAGTATGTTTCTTTGGACTGAACTCTCCACCTCCTTCTTGGGTGTCAAAAGAGCTTTTCTCATCATCAACGATCTTCCGCCTTCAACATCTTCTGCCTCTGAGCTTTGATGATGTGAGTCTCTCCTCCTCCTTTCTTTTTATCTGGACACTCGTAAGACTTGTGCCCATTATTTCCACATGTGAAGCATGTTATTACTCTACCTCTTCCTCTTCCTCTACCTCTGGTACAAGGAAAAATACTAGTGTTAACATAATCTCCTCTCTGTTCGGTATGCTGCCCCCTCTATTCAGCATATTGCCCTGGCTATGAGCTTCCACCTCTCTCAGTTTGAGTCTGAGGTTTCTTCCAGTCCTCCTTGGGTTTCTTCCTTTGGGCTGACTTCTGCCTCGGCCTCTTTGACCCTGCTTTCGGCTCAGCTTCTCTTCCTCTTTTAGAGCCATCTAATAAGAATCTTCCACTATTCAGATGGTCATCATGCTCATCTCATCCTAAATGTCGTATCTCAATCCATTCATGTATCTGGAAACCTTTTCATCATTGCTCTCCCGATGACCTACCCTGATGTTCAACCTATAAAATTCTTCAGTGTATTCTTTCACTGTCTTCATCTTCTATATCAAGTTTTGCATTCTTCGAAACATAGTGATCTGGTAATCTCTGGGGATGAATTTCTCCTTCATCTTCATGATCATCCTGTCCTAGCTCTTAATCTTCTGCTTGCCTTTGTAGCGTCTGCTAGCTTGTAGTTCATCCCACCACAATGCTGCATGTCCCTTTAATCTTGTGACAACATGTTTGACCTTCTTGTCCTCTTCGACGTCTTCATAGTCAAAGTATGTGTCCAGGGCTCTAATCCAGTCTAGAAGCTCCTCTGCATCCAGATTTCCCTCATAAACTAGAATGTCCATTTTCTCTCTTGCACCCATTCTTACAATAGCCCTAATCAAGTGTTTGTTTGTTGCATCTTCGGCTACAACTTCTTCTTCTTCATGTTCAGCCTCAATTTCACTTTTAGAATCACTAAGATCCCCAACACTGACTGTATGCCTCTGTGTTGTCTCCATGTATTCAAGTATGGCGCGTAAATCACACATTTCTCTCTCCATGGATGGATTAGGCATCTTCCTACCCCTTCTTCTCGACATTTCCCTCTCCTCTTGTGGATTGGGTGTTTTCCTGTCCCTTCTTCTCAGCGGCATGGTGAATTCTCCTTTTCCCTGCTACAGAAAGAAAAGAAACCTTTTTGTGCTCTG
Organism: Picea engelmannii; assembly: GCA_009831015.1. NCBI lineage: Eukaryota > Viridiplantae > Streptophyta > Pinopsida > Pinales > Pinaceae > Picea > Picea engelmannii. The sequence continues at coordinate 13,578 of WSFP011327831.1, read as the reverse complement.
ATACCACCTGATGCAACCCCTCCTCAACCCGCAGGTTAGAAGGTCACGTACACAGGATCTTTCCTCTTCCACTGGCCTGAAGAGCTCCCGGAAATGGCTCTCCTATTTCCCTTTTAGGAAATCTGCACCCACAACAAAAACCCCATGGAGTCTCCCTTCGCGCTTCGAAAGATCAGACTTCATGATTCCGTGAATCCTGTGGTCAAGCATCTTGTCTCTCAGACCCCCGAAACCTGAAGTTATGACACTTGGCCTTTTCTCTCTCTCTATATATCACCTTTCTCCTTATCGTGACTTCAGGAATTGCAATGTTAAGCAACTCATCCCCTCGACTCCCGAAACCCAATTTACCGAAACTCTAATGCGCTAGCAAGCTTTGACCTTTCAACAGCCCTTCACTCCGTCGGGACTTCAGACTTCACGATTTTGTGAATCTTGATGAAAAGGTTTTCGGGACTTCACCCCACGAAACCTCGAAATGGTCAACAAGTTTTGACTTCCGTGTCGGTAGTGTGCCACCTGTCCACCCTGCTGATTTTGTGGCCCACAAAATCCTTTCGTCCCTTTGGGACTTCGCGTTTCATGATTTCGCGAGTCCTGTTGCAAAGATTACGGGACTTCCATCTATGAAACCCTGAAATAGAAATCCACGGGTAGTTCCAACGGCTCCTGTTGGCTTGAATCTATGGTTCTACCTCTCCTGAGCTTGAAACCTTTGGGAATACTCGCCGTAACTCCCCTACTCCTCCATGAGATCTGACGGCTCACGGGACTTCACAAATTCTCCATAGAGAATTCTGGTTGTCCGTCTCTTTCCTTCACAAGGACATCTGCAACTTTTTACCAAAGTGCTTTTCCACAGTACTCAACTACCCACGACGCAAACTTGCAATGCCTTCTCACTATTCTAATGCACAAAATTTTTGTGATTTCTTCGACAGTTTTGAAGGATTTATCCTTCCTAAGCTTTCTCCAACTCCGAGCCTTGGAAAAATACTCCTGCATTCACTCCTTGTGGTGGACCTTCAAACACTTCCAAGTGTTGAACTTCCCCCGACTTTGCGCACTCCTACAACAATAGTCTCTCAACAAATCATTCAAGTTACCAAACCTGAAACTCTACTCGGCCTGCGCACACCTTGCACGACTCCTGTGCCCAACTGCACTTCTGAGGGAATGAGAACAAAAACTATCTTTCCTGAGCTTTCAGAGACAAACCTCCGAACCCTTTGTCAACGCACTCCTTGCGGACAATTCAACTGCACTCCTTGCAGGAACTCTTGCTCATATAGAGAAACAATTGAAACTCATTTCCCTTACTCTTTCTCTCTCTCTTAGATTTCAAACATTCAACAAGAAATCATTCATACATAGCATAAAAGCAATTGCATGACAGAAAGAGTAAAACATTCATGAGCATAACATTCAAAAATGCATACACAGAGAATATTTGAACACCATGAGTCTGAATCAAAGCCTTCTTGTATTAATCCAGAACTTCTGTACATGGAATTCGGCTACATAGCTCTCCGCCTCTTCTCTTCTATGCTCTATGCTCTCAATTGGCATCCTCCTCTATTACAATTACACAATGAGGGTGTCTATATCCCATTTACCTCTTTCACTCTAAAACTATCTAATCTAGAATTAAATTCTATCTACTTACATTAACTATCATAAATGCCTTCTACCTATTAAGGACGAGAGTGGATCGCTCAAGGTCCGTTTACAATATTACAAGTGCGCTCCTCCTTAATTATCTCATTCAATATTGTGCATTAACTTCAAGATAATTTCAAAATTTGTGCTGGGTTCTTTTCCAGCTGTCTTTTGTTTTCTGCGCTGGCTCACTTGAGATGCTCCTGCATCAAGGTTGCTCTATATACACTTCCTCTTCAATGACACCGTTTAAGAAAGCTATCTTCATGTCCATCTGGTGGAGCTTCCACTTCATATTAGCTGCAAGAGCTATGATGGTCCTAATCGAAGTGTATCTGTCTACAGGAGCGGACGTCTCTTCATAGTCATTGCCTTCTTTCTAGGAAAATCCACGAGTGACAAATCTTGCTTTATATTTCTCAATACTTCCATCAGCAACATGTTTCATTTTGAAGAGCCATTTTGATGACACCACATCCTTACTTTTTGGACTGGGAACTATTTCCCATACATCATTCTTTATTATGGATTGGTATTCCTCTGTCATGGCATCTACCCATTCCTTCTTTTGAATGGCTTCTTCAAAGTAGGTAGGTTCTTCATCTAGTAGATTACACATCAAAGCCATTTAACTGGAGAATGGATTTGGTCTTTTCACCTGTCTTGAGGTTCCTTCTGGAACACCGTACTTCTCTCCATCTTGAATAAGCTCTCTTGCCCAAGTAGGCTTTCTTTTATGGGAGAATTTGAGGAGGTTCTTGAACTTCTTTTATATTGTGGTCTTCAGGAGTCTCCTCATCAGGGGATTTTACGACTTCCCTTACAGGTTTTGTAGTTCTGGGAACTTCCCTCACGGATTCTGTAATCCTGGGATTTATAGGTTCCTCTTCATATACTTCTTCAAGCTGGCATCTTCTTGATTTATTAAGTGCTGCTTCTTCATCAAAGGTCATGTCCCTACTGATTTCAATATGGTGGTGAGCAGGTATGTAGATTCTAAAGGCCTTGGAGACCTCACAATATCCCACAAATATTCCCTTCTTTCCGGAGGGTTCCAGCTTGTTTCTTTTCTCTTTTGGTATATGAATAAACAATGGACAACCAAATATTTTGAGATGGCTTACCTATGGCTTCTTTCCGGTGAACATTTCTTCTGGGGTCTTGAACCCAAGTGCGCTATGGGATAATCAGTTCTGCACATAAACAACTGCCATTGTTGCTTCTGCCCATAAGCACATAGGAAGCTCTTGATCGTGAATCATGGTCTTTACAACTTCCATGATGGTTCTGTTCTTCCGTTCAGCTACACCATTTTATTGAGAATCTTGATCCCAACATCTTTGAAGATATTCATGAACTCTTTTGAGGTATATTATCCTCCATTATCTGACCTGAGTATCTTAATCTTCCTTACATAAATGTTTTCTATCAAGGCTTTGAATTCCTTGATCTTGCTGAACACTTCAAATATATCCAGGTCTTTTACGAGAATAATCATTAATGAATGATACATAGCATACATACCCATTGATGGAGGATGATGGCATTGGGCCACACACATATGAATGAATGAGTTCCAGTACTCCTTCTGCTTTGCTGCCCCTCTTTGGAAAAGGGTTCTTGATATTCTTCCCTTGCGCACATCCATTGCATATGCCTTCTTGAACAACCTTGAGTTCTGGTAAACTTGTGACAACTTTGCATATGTATGGTAGCGCCTTGTAGTTGATGTGAGATAATCTTCTAGAGTTCACATGGATTCTTTAATAGCATGGGTCATGGCAGCTTCTGAGTGACCCACCTTCTTCTTTTCCATTGATGATTGCTTCATTTATGATCTCTCCTTTAGCACGTTGCCTTCTACAACCTTCTCTATAGCTTCGTCATGTGACCTGGAGAAAGGTCAACAAAACAACAAGCAAGAATAATATCCTTCTGATAATATAAAGCAATAGCACGAACAATTATCACAGAAGCTCCTTTAGAGTTATCACTTATAATTTATCTAAAGCAAAGATTAAAGGTAAGGAATACAATACGAAATGAGGTCAACACTCTCATAGTGTTGTGACCAAGCATTCTTCCATGGCAATCTAAAACTAACACACAAGGTTTCTCCTAGAGGAGATGTTAGTTATATCAGGCAAAGCATATACCTCTATATTCTCACATGCTATCAAGTATAATAATTTACGAAGATTGCTATCTCAACTAAAGTCATTAGCTTGTCATGTGTACCTTTGAATATTGATTAATCAAACCTGGAGCCATGTCCTCAAGAGTGAGTGCTTGCTTTTATTTCAGGTCTCCTTCACTCAAGTGATGAGTGCTTTCTTCAACCTGTCTGTTGTACTAAGAAAATACGCTATCTTGACAGAAGGTTAGGTTAGAGGATAAGCTCTATGATCAAATTTTAATTCTTCTAATAATTTGATCATAGCTTCAACCTGCAACACCGATCAAGATAATTTCATAACAAATAGATGCATATTAGAATAATCACACCTAGGTTGCATCATTCCTCTGAATGAGTTGGATCTTGAGATCCTTCTGGATCTATGGCAAGAGATCCCTTCTCCTACAAATACTCTTTAGGGTTTAACCATTAAACATATGTGAGTACATACCTCTGATGACATTTGCACGTAGTGGCTCCATCTGGTAGCAACGATAATCATTACCAACTCTTAAGAAAACTTCAAGGATGATTGCAACTGGTCTTACAGCTGCAACTGCAACTGATCTTGCAACTGCAACTGGTTCTGAAACTGCAACTGTAGCTGCAGCTTAGGGTTTTATGAGAAAACCCTAATTTTTCAAACTTCAAATTTTGAAATTCTGATTCAGGGGATAGATGTGCTGAGTTGAGGCGAGTTAGTTGGTGTAGTCGGAATTTAAAAAATCCAACTTTTACCCCCTCAAACTTGATCTGCGGATTTATGGACTGGTGCTTCTAGTTTTTTGGTACTTCTGGTACTCTGGTTTTCTAGTACTTTGTGAAACTAGGGTTTCACTTTACGGGAGATCTAGCCACTGAAAAGGTGCGCTCTAAGTGCCAAAATTATCCTTGGGGGAGGGCGCAACTTTCTAGGTGGTTTTGGAGCTGAAAAGCTTCACTTTTGAAAAACCCTAATTTGCAGGTACTGCAACAGTGACGCTTTTCTCTTGCGAAATATGCTTCCTTTAGGTTGGATCTGATACCATGTTAATCTTTATGCCATTATTATAGTTCTTTTCATTTAAATAGATAAGAGAAACATAAGAACAAGATCACTGAGAAATACGCATTCACAAGAGACACAACATTTATCATGGGAAACCCTCTAGGGGAAGAAAACCCAGCAAAAACTTCCTTAACATAAATTGCCAATACAATGTCAAAAGATAACTCAAACCAATACAGATAGTCCTCTCCAAAAGATGCGCCACTCTTCTCCTTCTCTCCATCTGGTAAGTTGCAGCTTGCCTCTTAGAAAATGAGCAAGTGTGTTGTGTGATAAAGTGAGGCGCTAGCCTCCCTATATATACAAGACTGGCACATGTGAAGGGTCTTCACTGGCAGGGCCGACCTCTCACTCTGGGTGGGTAAACCCACCTTTATTTTATTTTTGGGTCTCAATAATAATTGCTGGGGCTGACTTCTTATTCTGCCTATTACAATTGTCTGTTGACCAATCCGCAAAAGGGGATTTGGTCCTAATACAATTACCAACATGATTAATCCACAATGGGGATTGATCCTATGAATAATATAACAATAATAATAAGAATACTCTTTGTATTTACATTATTTCAACAATTGATCCATCTCTTTCCTTTCTTAATGTAAGAAACCAGTCTCTATCAACTATCATGTGTTTTGAACAACCATTGTCAACATACCTACCACGTTTCTTCTTCTTAGCTTATAGAGCGAGTGTGTATTCTTCATTGATATACTGATTCTTCTTTCTTATCCATGTCCTTTTCTGAGGTTCGTGTCTATGACTATTGTTGTTTTGTTGTGGTTATCTAGGAGGGACTTCCATTCTAGAATCTTTGGCCATGTGTCCAAAGTTGTTACATTTGTAGCATTCCACTTCAGTGCTTAAAGATTCAAACATGTCGTAAATTCTTCTTTGTGTTTCACTAGGCCTTCTAGGATAACCATTCTGTGTATGACTTTCAAAGTTGTTTATGTTCTTGTTGTTAGCTCTGCAATTCATAGCTTTATGTCCAAAATTATTACATGCATAACATAAATAAAAAAATATAGTTTGATACCTCGGAGTTGAAGATCTTCTGAAAGGATGTACTCTTTTGAATCCTTCTTCTTCATGAGGCCTATCTGTTTTTATCGATCGTTGATTATGAAATTTGAATCTTATCGGTGGAGGAGTGTCTCTGTAATTTTATTTGTAGACCCTCCTATCCCCTTTGATTGTTTCTGCATAGCTTTTTGGATATGTTTCTTGTTTTGTTGTTTTGGAGATTGATCCCTTTTATATCTGATTGTATCCAAGTTCAAACTTGTCACGATGAGGTTTTTGAATGCTAATAATGTCATTCAAAACTTTTGAGTTGTTTTTCATATTTTTCTTTTGAAGATCCTTTCTTAATGTGACAATTTCTGCTTCCAAATTTCCAATGACCTTGTCTCTTCCTTCTAGCTATTCTTTGAGTGCTTCTTCAATTCTTTTATCTTCTTCAATTTGAACCTTCAAATTTTTGATCATTTGTTCTACTTCCTGAGTGTCTTATTTCTTGTGTAGTTCCTCTTGTAGTTTCTTCTTTTCACATTCTTCTTCGGCCTCTTCATATTCATCTTCAGACTCTTCGTATTATTATTTGGAGTCTTCTTTATCAAACTCTTCTACGACCATGAATAGAACTATTTATGTCTCACTGTCACTGACTTCATCTTCATCTGATGATGAGATGTATTCTTTGGTGCATAAGATTTTCTTGAAAACTTTCTTTGTGGTTGTTTTTCCTTTATATGTTTGTTTTCTATTTGAGCAAACTTCATCATTTCTGTTTTTCTTATGAGGAAATTTGTTAGCAAAATGACCAATACCATCACAATTAAAACAAATCAAAAGAAGCTTAGTTATATACCTGTTGTTGGTTCCCTTGTTCAATCTTTTGACAAAGTTGGTTGCTTCTTCATCATCTTCCAAGATGTCAATGTTGCTGATATGTGATTTTTATTTTTGCTTTCCCTTTTTCTTTGACCTTTTGGATGCTTTGAAGGTTGATTTTTTTTATATCTGGATTTTCCTGTTTAGTTCTCATTTCATATGATGTGAAGATTCCATGTAGTTCTTCCGTGCTTATTGATTTTATATCTTCTCTTTCTTCTAGTGCTGATATTTTAGGGTCAAATATCACAGGAAGAGATCTTAGTACCTTTTGAACAATTACAGATTCTTTGATTTCTTCTTCCAATCCCAAGATTGGATTTATTGTTTCATCGACTAGTAAAACGTAAGATGCAATATTCTCATATTCCTTCATGTTTAATTGTTCAAATTGACATCTGTAAGTTTGAAGATTTGTTGCTTTGAATTTTGAATCTCCTTCATAAATATTTCAAAGTTTTTCCCAAATCTCTTTAGCAGATTTACAATGTGCAACTTTGGTGAATACCAATTCTCCAAGACCATTCAGAAGTGCATTTGTGGCTTTGGAATTATTCTGACCGATTTTCACTGCTTTGTCATTTGTCGGTGGAACTGTTGGTGTTGTGTATCCATATACAATTGATTGCCAAATTTCAAATCCCTATGCCTGTATATGTGTCTTCATCCTTATGCTCCAAACTGCATATTGTTGTCCATCAAACTATGGTATTCCATTTTTATACATGTTGTTTCTCTCCATGATCTACCTTTCAGTGGTTAAACTAATTTCCGAAGGAACCTACTCTGATAACAATTGTTGGATTACTAAGAGTGGGGGTGAATTAGTAATAGAACAATAATCATTTTTAACCATATAATGCAAGTGTTATATCAATGTAGAGTTATCATCCAATATTTATAGAGTAAATAAACAATGAACAAATGAAAAATCATACACATACACAATACACCATTGTTTTTACGTGGAAACCCAAAGTGGGAGAAAACCACATAATCCTTTTTCTTATATGTCTTGAAGAATTACATTCATTGGAAGCACCAACTTACTTTGTTTTCTAGTTGCAACTAGAAGGAAGCTCCAACCCCCTAGATTCTCAGGCTACAACCTAAGGGAAGCTCCAACTCCGCAATTATTTGGATACAACCAGAAGGAGGCTACAACTCCCTATGTTCTCTAGCTACAACCAAAAGGTGGCTACAACCACCTGTCCTTTCCCCGTCCAACCACCTTGACGTATAAGTAGAATGATGGAACCATTGTCACACTATCATTCTAAGATATACTGTTGTAAACCTGTACCAATTAACCTGCACTAAACAACATGTACCAATAACCTGAACCATGCATCAAATTGTACCTCAACCTGTACCATAAACAAGTGCATCAACCATGCACCAACCTGTACCAAACAACATGTAATCAAATTGTACCATAAATAAGTGAATCAACCATGCACCAACCTGTACCTCAACCTACAAACCTTCCTTAACTTTAACAATAAGAGATTAGCATTTTCATCAAACTTTACTTTAGTCTCACATGACTAGTTTTGGATTAGTCAACAACCCTAACTTGATATAATCATAACTATGTACCTGTAATGAATAAAGATCTCAAAATAGTACACAATTTTCTTTAGTGTGTTTTATGCAATTCCTCTAGGTTTCATTACTTGGAACCTCTTAAAAAAGGAGTTATAGAAAAAATGGCATACCTTGTTGAATTCTAGCTTATTCTAGAGAGCGAACTTGTAGAGAATTCCCCACAAGGAATATTTGATGTATGGATTTGAAAATTTTACACAGAATAATAGAGACTGTACTCTAACCAACACATCTAGTCTTACTAAATTTGGATCTGTTATGAATAAGTTATGACGTTTTTACCCGAAACACTTGTTTTAGACTAGTTTCAGGACTAGCCACAAACCCTATTTTCCATAGAGTGTAACTCCAAAAATACAATGACCTGCAAGATGAAATTCATACCACAACTAATTGGATATGTTTCCTCAATGGCCTCCCAATTTCATGGTATGAATCATTCTAGGAAAAAAGGGTTATTGCGAAAATGGTGAGATGACCTGTAAATAACATACCTTAGAAAGCATCATAAAGAGAGTTTATCCTCGCTTGAATTTCATCTTTCTTTACTTTACCTTCCCTCTAAAATTTGGCTTAGATATCCTTTTGTTACCTCAGTCACCTGTAGATATTCAATATGCTCAAGTGTTATTAGAATGAGAGAGACTTGTCTCTTATTTATACTCTCCAAGTAGCTTCCTTAGAAGCATCTTCTAGGCCACTTTGTCCACATAGTCACCTATGTCCAACTTTGCTCAATTTTCCACTTGTCGTTATATCCAATAGCCACTTGACTACTTGACCCATTTTCCTCATTTTAGGGTTAACCTTCTTATAACCACTTTCCATAATTAGAAAGTTATCCATTTACTTTATTATTTAAATAATCCTCCTTGAATTTATCACTTTACTTTATTATTTAAATAATCCTCTTTGACTTTGTCACTTCACTTTATTATTTAAATAATTTTTTCTTTGCAAGCACTTTGACTTCTTTGACCTTTTGGGGATTCAAGCCAACAAATGAGGGTCCTCCAACTTCGTAAGGCCATAACTCTCAAACCATGAGGAGTTATGTGATGTTCCACATACCACCAGAAATGGCATGACATGTACTATCCATATAGAATAGTATTACCTACAAATATATCGAAACACATACCATTATACATCAAACAAACTTGGTCCATTACCCAAACCTTTGTGCTACCAAAATTCGCTACCGAACTTTCTTCAAGGGTTGAAATCAATGAAAACCAGCCCAATTAATAAAAAATAAGCTCGAGAGAACCCAAATATTGTCAATATGAGGAGGATAAAATACTTGCAGAGGATCCTTCATCCCCATTTCATCGATAAATGTTTTTTGAAGTAAATTCAACGATTATTTGAAAAGGTGTAGAAGAAGGAAAGAGAGGATGAACAAGGTCATTCAAATCAAAGGAAACCATCCTAGGACTTGGAGGGGGTGTGCTCAAAGTGATCGTAACTACCCCATATTTTGAAAGTGATGAACTATAAATGCTAAAAACATAGTCGGTAGACACATCACTCTCCAAGAGAAGAGAGGGATCAAATAAATATTGCATCAGCGTGACCACTTTCTCAACCACTGGATGGATATACTGTGACACAACATGGTCTGAAGGCCCATCAGCCCCCAAAAGAGGAGTGGGGTCGGCTGAATATTGAATCAACACGACCATTTCATCAACCAAAGGCTAAATAGACCACAAGACAACATGGTATGAAGGAGAATCACCCCCCAAAATAGGAGTGGGTTCGACGGAAGATTGCATCGACATGACCACTTCATCAAAAAAAGGTTGAATAGACTATGATGAAACCTCATACGACTCAGAATCAGAAGATCTTGCAAACAGGGACCACAATATGCATGCCTCTGTAATTCTAGAGAATAAATGAGTAAGGTGATCTCCCTTACAAAGCTTACAATGGAACTTAGGCTTACGTCCTATCCATATAGTTTTCTCAACATAATTAATGCCCCCATCATGACTAGTAGTGGTTGGTTTCTTGTCCTCAACATGACCCGTAGAGGTTGTTGAAAACTCTCTAACACAACTAGCGTAGGTTGGTTGTTGAATTCTAGTATGACTCGCAGGGACTAGGCTCATGCCCCCAACATGACTTGTAGTGGTTGGTTACACATCTCCAACATGACTTGCATAGGTTGGTGATTGGTCGATAACATGACTTGCATAGGCTACATACCTATCACCAATATGACTAGCAGTGACTGCAACTTTTCCCGCAACATGACCTGCAGAGGCTGGGTGCTGGTCTTCAACATGACTTGTAGAGGTTGGTGATTTATTCTTCCTATCCTTCCTCTCTATATTTATTTTAGAATTTCGGTTACTAGTAGCTATACTTTCACCAGAGAAGGTAGAAGGAGGAGGATAATACTTTGTTGAAGAAGGAACATGAACATGATTCCCATGACATAAGGTGCTGAACTCAGAAGTGTCAAGAACATTCAGGACATTTGGAATGGTACCCAACCAAACCGGTAGTCCCACATTCAACCCAAGTATATACAAAGTGGCCATCAAAGGGACACCAACATTTCCAAAGAAAGGAAAAGCACAAGAATCTCCTTGTGAAGGGGTTCCTTGATGGTATCATTAATAAATTTTTCCATGAAGATATTATGCACAGGTTCTTCCCTTGCTTGAATGTTCAAGTTCGTAAAAGTATCGCACACTAACTCTAGTAAATCAGTGCTATAAAAAAATATAATCTTATAAGGAGGCGGTTCGATGTTTCTAAGAGGAAGACTGAAAATTCCTCACGACCGGCGGAGTGGGCGGTCTACCACCTTAGGTGAGAGACCCAAAGCAATGACTGACTAACTCGCTATGGAAAAATAGGGAGAACAAAGCACATCACTAAGAAGAAAAGCCTAAAAATATACAAGCCAAACAAATGATCCTTATGAATGCTTCCAACCTAGGGACATGAAGTCTTGATTATCCAAAGCATTCACAAAAGAAAACGATTGGCCAGGAGAAGCACTTACCCAAACCTCAAACAAATCAAATGTCATGCAAAAAAATACAAAGTTTGCCTCAGGTACCTCCATACAACCTGTTGGACATATTTTCATTGATGTGTTGTCATTGATGTCAACAGTCAATGTCCTTATAATGTGATGATGATTTTTTATGAACAACATACAAAGGAAACTACCTAAATCTCAGGAGAGGCAATGCATTAGATTTCACAAGATTAGTGCAATGCATAAACACCATCGGGATCAAATTCCCAAAAGATCAATGATCTCGATCAGTTAGAATCCAAGTACAAAACCAAAAATATCATAAGGGAAAGCACATTGTAGGGATGAAGAGTTGTTATGAATAACAGGAAGAGGAATGTACCAAAAATCTTAGAAGTGAAAGCGCATTGAAGAAATGTGATAAGGATTGAAATCCCAACAGTAAAAATACAAAATAATCAAGGGAGAATCGAGTCCATTGATGTATATTTTGGGACAAACTAGGAATGTCAAATGAAGTCAAGTTACTCGAGGTTTAATCGAGGAATCTCACTACGGGATAATTGATAATTGGGAAAGAATAACCCAAAGTCGCGAAGGCCTAAATGAATCTAGACCATTGATATAGAACTAATCATAGTCGTTGGATCAAAGATTCATGAGATCCCTAATAGTCGAAATCTTGAAAACTATTGGATCGTGTTAATATTTTCACCTCAAAGATGGATCATTAGATGAAGCCAACTTGCTCGAGGTTTATTCACGGAATCTCACTTCGGGAAAATTGAGAGTTGGGAACAAAAAACCCAAAGTCTTGAAGGCAAAAATGAATCTAGAACATCGATATAGAACTAACCAAAATCATTGGATCAAGGATTCATGAGATCCCTAATAGCCAAAATCCTGACAACCGTTGGATCATGTCAAAATTTCCATGTCAAAGATGGATTGTTAGATGAAGTCAAGTTGTTCAGGTATCTTCGAGGAATCTCACTTCAGGAAAAATTGAGAATTGGGAATAAATAACCCAAAGACTTGAAGGCCGAAATAAATCTAGACCATTGATCTAATAGCTGATCACAGTCCTTGGATCAAGGATTTATATGAAACTATGACCAAAAGGAGGACATGTGCCATGTCAAGAGATCCATGTTAGCAAGACCATGTCAGCAAGGACACATGGCATAATCAGATGGAAACAAGTTTCAAGGTCCAATTGGAACTTTAGGTTACGTAAGTCATGAATATAAGTGACACATGGCATCCACCCAGCTAGTGCCAATTCAGCAGTGACATCATCAAGTTACGTCACACCAGGATTTTTTGCTTCTAGGGAAACCAACAACTACCCAAAGCACCGAAGGCTGAATTCAATGTAAACCATTGATAGAATATCCTCCATGATGAATCATAACCATTAGATCAAATGCTTGAAATGGTTAAGCCCACTGTCCTAGCTCCTGGACTTGTGGAGGTTATTAAGTAGAAAGTGCTGATAAGAACTTTGGTAGAATTTATTTCGGAAGAGTTTAATGACTGCAAAGATCGGAGTCCCAAAGCATCGAATTCCCAAAGTGAACGAGAACTATCCACTCAACTGCAGATCAAGTGATGTCCATCGATTTGTTTGAAACCTCTAGACAAGTGAGGATTTTCTATCTAGGAAATAACAAATATCAACCGTCAGATCTACTTTAGTGAAATGTACTCAGAAAGGTTGAAAGATTGTAGAGGTTGGATGTCTCGAAGTAAATAATGGCCATCCATATCAATATTTGATTAATTCACAACCATTGGATTAAGTGGTGAAAGAATAAGTAAGGATTGAAGGTAGAACTTTTATTTGGTTCGGGGATTCATGCTAACCATTGGATCAATCCTTGTGAGAGGTCAAAACTTCAGAAGACCAGATGAAAGAGAAAACACCCGAAGGTCAAAGTCTGGAGGACTAAGTTCCAGCCTCCAGTCACGGGTTACAAATAGATAAGATATGAAGCGTTGGTAACATTACTTAGATTAATAATCCTATGGTTTTTCCCATATGGTCACATGTAAATGGTTTGAAGGAAGCACCTCTACAAAATTCGATTTATGCAATATTTGCAGAGACATGGAACCGAGTTAAAAAATGAAATTGATCCATATCAGTGATCGATTTATGAAAATAACTCTAACTAATTTGAAAATATC
>ML842408.1:82414-100557 GCA_009831015.1 Picea engelmannii | reverse complement strand
GAGGTTCAATTTCTTTGAAAGGAAGATTTCTTTTGAAAAGGGTTTATAGGGCCTCTGTCCTTGGTTTCCCTCCCCTGCACTTCTCTTCATGTCTATGATTTTGTTTGACAACTTCTCAACCATGCGTTGTAGGTCTTCTACATCTCCACTTCCCTTTTCGGGACCTTCTTCTTTTTGTTTCCCTGGGGGTCTAGTCAACAACAGTCCTCTCCTGGGAGGAGGCTGAAATTATTTATTAACTAATGAGTCCTAGCCTTCTTTGCATCCTTTCATTTGAAACTCTATCATTTTGGATTCTGTAAAATTCTCAGATAAGGTTGGTTTGGCATCCCTTTTCACAAACATGGAAATAAAAGTTGGGAGAGCATTAGCATATACTTCGATTTGAAAATCCTGAGTAGTTTTAGCTTCGGCATGGAGTTTGTTTAAGATAGTGGTAAATATTTGATTGAAGTCTTTAACATTCTCTTTTGAACTCATGGTGGCGGAAAAAAACTCAACCATCAAAGCTCCTGTAGTGGTTTCTTCTGCAAATTTGTCTAGAAAATCCATTTGAAATTTCGTCCAACTAGTTATGGATCCTACAACTAAGTTAAAATACCATGTGGAGGCTGATTTATCGAAAGTGTAGGGGAAAATCCTACATACTACATATTCATGTTGGACATTCATCAGTCTAATAGCTAGTATGAATTTTTTGATATGGTCTTCAGGCAATCCTGAGGTCTTAGGGTCAAATTTAGGGAGTAGAAACTTCATCCAACTAGTTATGGATCCTACAGATAAGTTAAAATACCACATGGAGGATGAGTTCTCGAAAGTGTAGGGGAAAATCTTGCATACTACATATTCATGTTGGACATTCATCGGTCTAATAGCTAGTATGAAGTTTTTGATATGGTCTTCAGGAAATCCTGAGGTCTTAGGGTCAAATTTAGGGAGTAACTTCTCTAGATGTCGGGGAAGGTTATGTACTCATCCAGGGATGGCCAAAGCATCTGTGGCCAACCAAGGTTGATTTTTCTGAGGTGGGTTTCCCCTTTCTTCATTATGGTCATTGTTATCTTCCATGTCTTCAAATCCCGAAACTGAGAATTCTGAGTTAAACCCTTCTTCTTCCGAAAATATGTCTGGCTCGGAGAAGTTGTCGGCTAGTGCTTCAGGGATTAGATTAAGAGGATGTTTGATTTTAGTGAGGGATAAATATATCAGGTCCTCTAATATGTGCATAAAAACCCAGTCGAGAGACTCAACCACTAGTTTGCTTATTTGTTTTCTTCGAGGAAGTAACGGAGGTAAGGGCAATACACCGATTTGTCAAGTGTAATCTCTTGTGATTATTCTGAATTGGTTCAATTCCTCTTGAGGAAGAGCGTAAGGTATATTAGGGAACATGTGTTCTTTCTCGTGCTGGGGTGAGTTACTCATTTCAAGGTTACTCGGTGTGTGTGGGTTGTCTTGGGAATAACTAGCCATGCATGTGGGCTCTTTTGAATCTACAGGCTGTGTGAAAGATTTTGTAAAAAATATTTTCAGCCATTCATTCTTCAAGCCCTCCTTCTAGCGCCAATTCTGTTGAGGGGTCCTAAATCCTTTTAACTCAACAGTAGGAACCAAACCCGCTGCTGAGGCCCAATTAGACTCTGCAACGTTTAATGGTGGAATGGTTCTCTAGATATTACGATCTGACCGATTAATCGATGGGATTTACGTTTTCTTGTGAAGGATCCTCCTTCAGTTCAGACATTCTCTTTTTGTATTTTCTCTTATAGGTGGGATTGATACAAGATAAAATCCAGTATAAACCAACTAGGTAACAAAGTGGGAAATCTTAACTACTGGAGAAGGCTGAGATTGGGATAACCTTTTCACTCTAACATGCAGACAATGATTCTCTACCACAGGCCTAGTACTAATACATTAAATCGTTGGTGTTCCAATTATTGAATGGCGTGCAATTATCAGAAGAAAACATATATGCAATAAACGATGGCAAGAAAAATAATTCCCTTAACTCTAATCATCAATCACATACTAACACAATGATTTATTTTTCATCATTAAAGACAAGAACTGCAAAACATTGAATCGAATAACTTATCAACAGATTTAGAAGCTCTTACTCATTACAACATCCATTCATGAGATGAAATCATAAATAATTATTATTCATATCCAATGATACACGCTTTTGATGAAAAACACAAACTTGTCTCTGGTCCTAAACATGACTTCTCAATTAAGGCAACTCCAAAATATTTCTTTACAAATCCAAAAATGAGGGGTCTTTGCAACAACCATCAACCTCTTGCTAACAAGCCGATCCTCCTATTTATAACATACTATTAACTAAAAATAACTATTAAAGTGTATCCAAGTAAAAGAAAACTTTCCACATGGTGATTTCTTCTATTAGTCTTCAAAGAGTCATCAAATGATCTCACTTGAGTGGATGAATCTTGTTGTACTCTGACCACTTGACAAAGAGATCCTCACATGTGTTAGCATATGGGAATCTATGTTGTTCCATTGGGGCTGAAAGGATCTCTCTTATCTCTACTGCCTGTGCCCAATACTTGACTATTCTGGCACTTAAATGCTGCAACATGGCTTGAGCTTTGATTGAGTGCTCCATGAATTGATGCACCTGTCCTAGCGCCATGTCTTCCACCTTTGATATTTTCGCAGCCCATGATGAGTCTTTTTCGGCATGTGATTTGACTATGTCGCGCAAGTCGACAAAGTCATCGGGTGTGCCAAATTCGAGGAGGTCGATTTCTCTCATTTCCTGGTTGATCTTGGTCCAACTCTTCTCGCACTCGACCCATTTCTCTTGGATTTTCCGATGAGTTTCCTGAGCCAGTTTTACCTTATATTCAATCTATTTCCTTATGCAGTCAATGTTGCTTTCCCATAGCACTCGGATGTCATTCTCTTCAGTGTCTCAGCCCTGTTGTACTGCGCTGATATAGTCGATCCTTTCCATGACTTGGTGTGCTTTCTCGTATCATCTCTCCATATCCTTGCACGTTGCCAATTCCATGAGGGTGTCTTCTTGAAGCTCGACTATCCTTATCTCCAAAGGCGGGAGAATGAATAAAAACCTTCTTCATTGTTGTTTTGATGATAGGTTCCGACCTCAGAGTGTATTCTAATTGCTTTGTGCCCCTTGGAGAAGAGCCTTCACCTACCTTTGGTTCTTTTAGATTCGGTGCCCTTGACGATCATCTGGTGGTTGGCTTTCTTGGGGGCATTGTTCCTGCAACTAAAAATAAAATTTTAGAGACTGTGTAAAGAACAAAACCAGATAAAAAATATATGAACTGTAACCATGTAAAATCCACAGACTTGGATACATACCTATAAAGCTTGCTAAACCTGGTTATTTTGATACTCATGGGGTCTCTGCAACCTTCAAATTACTCATCTTGCTTCTTTGGATGCTCTGAATTTCCTTGCGCGCAAAATGATTTCGTTTACAACGACTCGGGAGAATTTAAACTAGGGAAGAACTTCCCATGTCACATCAACCATTCAATTCAGGTGATGAGTGAAATTTAAATAGATCTGTCATCGAATATCTACAACTTAAATTCATAGTGGGTTGACGATGGAGGCACGAGGGTGATGGGGTTTATCGGTGATTTTAAACGATTGTTTTGATTGGCGCACGAGGTAGAAAATAATGCAAGGTTTGGTATTAATTACCCCCTTAAATGCTCAAAATCTGATCATATCTAACGCCATAATGTCCCATCGTGTCTCTCTCTCAATGGGTGGATCGGGGATCGGGGATGTGCTATGAAATTTTTCATTGATGTCCTTCTGCAAAATCTCTGACATCGATCAATCTCACTGTACAATGTTTTCATGGAAAAGCTGACTTGGAGGTGTGACTCGGACCTAGGGAACCAAGAATGATTCGAGGTAAATCTAGACCATACAGTTCTCCAATCTAATAAAGACACGTGGCATTGAATACCTGTGACCTAATTCCCATGTATTTAATCAAAGTTGGGACTTTTCTTAATTTATTCGTTCAAAAACAAACCTTAGCTTGTCGATGCCAAAAACGTATCCAGGGTCGACGATTGGCGATAAACCTATCAAGTGTTTTCTTCGGGTTATCTTCCTTGAAAAAGTCCTGATGCCAAAAACGCATCGGGGATCGATGATCGGGAATACTCTTTAGTGTGGTTCGAACGTTCGTTGGGATTCTTTTGAGTTTTCCCTGATTCCGATAAGTGTGTCGGGTATCGGCTATCGACGATATCTTTTCTTTCTTTGTTAATTTCTATTACCCTCATCTTTTACCGATGCCGAAGGGGAATCGAATATTGGCGATATCCTTATGCAAGACTTATCTCAAAACAAAACTTCCTTTTGTCGATGATGATGAAGATCGACGCTCGATGATTGAGGTTTTCTGAGTGATTCTTTTCCTTATTTGAATTCGTTCAATTGCCAAATCTGAGCACACCGGGTGAAGTATTTTGGTTGTTGATTCTTTATTCAGGTGTTAAGACCCTTTAAGTAATGGGGTTTCATAAGTTCAAACAAACCTGAATAGCTAATGAGAGTCATGATAATAAGCAAAGACAAAACGTTTCTCAAAATGAAGTCAAATAAGAACATGCAAAGATCAAGTGGTACCCAAAAAGTAAAAAATTGACATAGGATTTTTAGGGTGTGTTGAGTGCTCAACATTGTCATGCCCACATTCCAAACATATCTCTTTGTCTTCATATTCTATAGAACACGAAGGAGGCGGAGAGGCGGAGATCTCTGATGCAAAACCCTAGCCCTCCCGCGGCATAGACAGATGCAGCACGCATCCATCACCAGGCGACGCAATCAACCAGAAACGACCACGATTACTTGGTGGTCAGTGATACACCTATATGGGCGAGGAGGGGGGGGGGAAACCCCCTCATATCGTAATGTGGCGGCCAATGAAAAAGTAGGCGTCAGGGCAAGGAGAGCCACCTTTGAACTGCCGCTGTAGATAAGAGATCAACTCTTAGCCAAGGAGCAGGGTCTGAGAACGGAAATGGACACAGAAGCAGGAACATCCCAGGCCAAGCTGCCACGGAGTTGGGAGCCAGGTAAATGTATTCCACAACTGGAAAAATCTCTGAGATATCTCATTAGTTCAACTAGGGTTGGAGAGCACACACAATTTATGAAAGAACATGCCCTCATTGGAAAATTCCTGGGAATTTGGCCCATAGAGAGGGACCTTAGCAAGTGGATTAAGCATTGGTGGAACCCCAAAGGAGACTATGAGGTGCAACTCAGCTCCAAGGGTTTCTTCACCATCATTTTATACAATCTAGAGGACAAGGACAGGATCTTTGAGAATGGACCATACTTCTTCAACTCTGCAAGGTTGTTCTTACGCTTCTGGACGGAAATATTTAGCCCAGACAAAGAAGATTTCACCATGGCCCCCGTATGGATACGTCTATACTCCCTCCCACAGGATTTCTAGTTGGAAAATATCCTTATGGGTATAGGCAATACCCTCGGACAATACGTCAAAGCCCTGGAAGCTACGAAGCAGAGAAAATAGACCTCTTATGCTAGGATCTGCGTATACATGAACATCTCCAAAGCACTTCCTGTATCGGTGACCCTTGAATACCAGGATGAGGACTGGCAACAAACCATGGATTATGAGCACATCCCTTTTAGATGCAGGAGATGCCATGAGCACAGACACCTATTTCGGGACTGCCCTCTCATCAAACAAGCTGCAAAGGCAAGTGAAACTACGCAGAAGGATGGCTTCACCACTGTCACCTCAAGGAGGCGGAACCCCCCGAGAAAGAAAATCCCAGATACCAGTCAAAAAATTGCAACCAAAAACTCGTATGAGACCAATATCAACCCCAATCCTGCAACAGGTGAAACCCACACAGAAGACAGAGGAGAAGGGGACGGAGATACTCCAATGCCGATTGACGACCGAGACCTGGCAGGAATAGACCTGGAAAAGATGGAGGAAGCGCTCAACCAAAAAGACCTACACACCCTCCCTGAAGAACAACTGCGCAAAGTCCACAAATTCTTTCTAAACTCCTCAGCTGGATCCACGACACACCTGGGCATAGCAACGGACCTAAGCTCTGGTTCGAAGAGAATCCCTCGAGAGAACAAAAGAAGAGGGTGGAAAACTGTGCCCCAACTGATTAAGGAAGCCAAAAACCTGATGATAAACTCGGGTCAGATCCACAAGCTCTCGGAGGGATACCTCCACTCTGCCCCCCCCTCTTAATGATTAAAGTCATCACCTGGAACATCAGAGGATTGAACGGTAGATCCAAGCAAAGGATTCTACGAGACTGCATCATAGCAGAAAAACCAGACATTCTGATGCTACAGGAAACCAAATGCCAAGGAGCAGAAGCCGAAGCTATCTTCCACCGTATATGGAGAACATGCAACTCCTTAACAATAGATTCAATAGGGGCCTCAGGGGGCCTGGCCATCCTATGGGACCCACACAGTATCACAATCAGCAAACCCTTCACAACGATAAGCACAATAACCGCCCATTTCGAGGTCATTGGATCAAATCAGGAAGGAGCCATCACCAACGTCTACAGGCCTCACCACCATCAGGAAAAAGACATTTTTATGCAGTGGCTGGAACTGATCAAAACCTTGACCGTAACACCAAACTGGATCCTAGGAGGCGACTTCAACATGATCTTGACGCTGGAGGAGAAAACAAGAGGCACCAAGAAACTTGAACAAGACAGTGGTAAGTTCATAACCCTTATAGACAATCTAAATTTGGTAGATATAGAAACTAGCAATGGCACTTTCACTTGGTCCAATCGCAGATCGGACAATCAACATGTTTCCTGTCGGTTGGCTCATTTCTTAGTCACCGAAGAGATATTGGAATCAGGCTCCTGTTTGGAAAGCCTCATTCTACCAAAAGCAGGCTCAGATCACTGGCCTATAGAACTGTAGCTAAATCTGGGAGACCCACCCAGATACAAGCCTTTTTCGCTTTGAGAAATTCTAGTTGTAGCACCCAGACTTTCAGTGACTTGCTAAATCCTAGTTGGCACAAGTGGAAATAGATCATGGATCCAAAATGTACAAATTCCAACAATGCCTTAAAAACTTCAAACAAAGGCTGAGACAATGGAATAAAAACTATTTTGGCAACATACTCCACAACATCAATACTTTAGAAAGCCGGTTGGGGGAAATCCAAAAACATTCATCTCTGGCTTCAGAACTGCAGAACTAATGGAAGAAGAGGCCAAACTACAGGAACAACTTGAAGAAAGAATGAAGCAAGAGGAAATCTTATGGAAACAGAAATCCCGGGTGCAATGGCTCAAGGAAGGGGAGAGGAACACAAAAAAATTTCACAGAGCTATGATACATAGAAGACATGCCAACAGGATCACCCACCTGGAAGATAATCAAGGCAACATCATCAAGGAGCATGCCAAAATCGAGGACGAGCTTCTCAGGTACTATTAGGACCTGCTCACGGAACCAAATGTCGACAGAATGGAAGCCATTCAGAGGGTCACTGAGAACATACTGTCGCTGGTCACTCCAGAGCAAAATGCAGCGCTGACATGACCTATCACCCAAGAAGAAGTAACTCAAGCAGTCAAAACCATGCCTCCAGGAAAAGCCCCCAGACCGGATGGATTCACCACGGAATTCTTCCACTCCTGTTGGGACCTGATCAAACACAAGGTATGGGAGGTCGTAGAAGAGTCAAGAGCATCAGGACTAGTACTACCAGCTCTAAACACCACCTTTCTCACCCTTATCCCGAAGGAAGAAAGAGTCACAAACCCCAAACAGTTCAGACCCATAGCCTTGTGCAATGTGATCTATAAAATCATCACGAAGGTCATAGCCAATCGTCTAAAACCCATTCTGCCATTCGTCATCTCAAAGGAGCAAGTTGGGTAGGTAGAAGGGAGACAAATCATGGACAGTGTTATCCTGGCGCACAAGATCATCCACTCCCTCAAAACCACTCAAACTCTAGGTATGCTCATCAAACTTGATCTTTCCAAATCCTTCGACCGAGCCAATTGGAAGTACCTTAGAGTTGTCCTAGATTCTTTTGGATTTGATCAGGGCTGGATAAATTGGATCTTAAACCTCACCTCCTCTGCTTTCTTCTCCATTCTGGTCAATGGAGTTCCCTCCCAACCATTTTCACCGTCAAGAGGAATACGACAGGGGGACCCCCTCTCTCCCTTCTTGTTTGTACTCATGGAAGAAGGCTTGGGATGTTATATCCAGGCAGCAGTTCGAGAAGGTTCCCTCAAAGGCCTTCCCTTGCACAACATCCAGCCAGCACCCTCTCATAGCCAATTTGTAGATGACACACTCCTAATGAACTCTCCCATGGCTAGGGAAGCCATCAAACTCAATTCCATATTGTCAGACTTCTCTGAAGCCTCAGGCGTGGTGCTCAATTTGGACAAGTCCAAGATCTTTTTCTTTAACACCCCGTCTTGCGTCCAGATCCACATTTCCAGACTTCTGGGGATAACTAGGAGCTCCCTTCTATCCAATTATCTCGGAGTCCCCCTCGCAGGATCGAAAATTCACTCCATCTCTTGGGACAACCTCCTCCTCTCTATCTCGAATAGGATGAGAAACTGGACCTTTCGACCTCTCAATATCACCTCCATATTGGTCCTTATCAAGTCAGTACTGCAAGCACTACCCACCTACCTATTCACAGCCTTAGCCGCACCCAAAAAAGTCATTAAAGCCATCAGAAACCTTTAGCAAACTTCCTCTGGAGTGGTCATCAGCCCAATAAGAAATGGGCGCTAGTTAGCTGGGAAACACTTTGCAAGACAAAAAATCAAGGAGGAATGGGACTCAAAGATCCAGGGAAGCTCAATCAGGTAATGGGGGCTAAAATATGGTGGAGATGGCTCAAAAATCCAATAGCAGCTTGGGCACAACTATGGAAACGAAAGTACGCCCCATTCACACCGTAGGACCAGCTAATCCGTCACAACAATGAACTACAGGGCTCTCATATTTGGAACACAGCTTGGCAGAATCGCACGCTAATACAGGATCATGCCTTTTGGGAAATCAGAGATGGAAAAAGCGCCCTGTTTTGGCAAGATTCATGGCAGCAACTCAAACCACTGGACACCATGGAGGAACTATCCGATCTCAAACAAGGCCCTCACGAGAACACTGCCCTAAAAGTCAGTAACCTTTGGAAACCTCAATCGCAACATTCAAAATGGAGACAATGGAAACTCTCACATCAAGAGCTCGAGATCCCGGATAATCTCAATCTGCAGGGCTGGCATACTCAAGCCAAACACAGGAAAATTCTCACAAGAGAGGGACCAGACATTCTAAGATGGGGATACTCAACAGCCGGAATCTTCAGCATAAAGGAAGCCTATCTACTGCAGGGTCAACATCAAGAACAAAGAAAAGAACACATCTGGAGTAAAGTCTGGAATCCGGCTCTCTGGCCCAAAGTCTCCACCTTTTTATGGCTCGTGATGCATAACAGAGCCCTAACGTGGGACAACCTAAGGAAAAGAGGCTTCATAGGACCATCCATTTGCGCCTTATGCCACCAACAGGAGGAAACCAAAGAGCATATCTTTAATGGGTGCCACTACAGCCAACAAATTTGGGACCATGGAGTGCAAGCCATGCGCAGATCCAACCAAGACTGCAGCAGTATTAATGACACAATCGAAAAATGGGATCATAGCAATTACAACAATCCCATACTGAATCTAATTTGGCAACTTCTACCGGGATTCATCCTCTGGTAAATATGGAAGGAAAGAAATAAAATAATTTTTCACTCCCAACCTACCCAGCCAACAACTACCTGGGAGACAATCAAATCCCTCATTAAAGAAACAATCAGAAGAAAATCTTAGACAGAAGAAGATCTGCAATGCAGCCCAGAGGAGCGAGGCATTTTTCAAAACTGGCAGCCCATCTTCAACAAACAACTGGGGGCAAAACTTCCTCAGAATCCATTAACAAGCCCAACTAGCTAGACTCCCCCCCCAGAGCGCTTCATCAAAGTAAACTTTGATGGCGCATCCAAAGGCAATCCAGGAATAGCAGTATATGGGGCCGTGCTCAGAGACTCCACCGGAGAAATTATTGGGCTGGAAGCGGGATTTCTAGGAGACACAACCAACAATGTAGCCGAGCTCACGGGATTACTACGAGGCCTCCAATCAGCCATGAATAAAGGTTATCATCAAATAATCCTAGAAGGAGACTCGCAAGTCATTATAGGGCTAACAACTAAGATAATACATGGAGGTCACCCTGACAAAGCTTCACCAAGCTGGCGACTTCACTGCCTGCTTGAAGACTTTAGCCACCTCCTTCAACCCCATTTCAGCATCACTACCTCTCATGTAAGAAGGGAAGCAAACAAAGTGGCGGGCTGTCTAGAAAATGTGGCAGTGGAGAGGGAGATGGAACACTTCTGTTGGGAGACCCAATTTCCACCAGATCCAAAGATCTTCACTCGATGCCACACACTGGCCACATAAGACCTCCAAGCCCCAGATGGGGTGACACGTAGGGAAAGGGAGCCACACGGGAGCCAGTCGTGACGTCCCATTAATACATCTACCGTCCAACGTCCCCTCACCATTTAATCCTGCCATGGATCCTTGCGATAGAATTAACCCAACAAGGCCTCTCTCTCACAGGAGATGTACCAGACTGGATAGCACCATTCAATTGGCTATTATAGCTATGGAGGTTCGGCTCTTGTTCATTTTCATAGCTCGGATTGTCAGAGGGCAGAACCAACCGCTTTGGGAAGTTCTAGCTCCAGCAGAGCAACAAAATTATCGTCGCCTCCCTGAGAATTTGCAGGTGCAGGTGACACATCGTAGAATTCCTTTCGTATCAGGAAGCAGAGTGACCTCTAGGGGGCACAATTAGAAACCCCACCAGACCTCCACCATGCCAAGACTGCGAGGGACACCATGAAGGGGAGCGACATGGTACGCCGTGAAATCCAGGAGGAAGCAAAAACAAAAATTCGAGGCAGCTCTCGCCATGGCCACCCGACGGAGGAAAGCGAGACCACGAACGCCACCCATGGTGTATGTGGTCGAAGAGATTCCATAAGGAGGCGTACCAGAAAGCATTCCGAAACACCTGTTGTTCACCATACCCAAAAATTGGCACCCGCCTTTGGACTTTGGTCAGGGAAGACGACCCTCATCCGCCGACGATAGGGCAGCTCCCCAAGCCGACAACACCGTAGCGCCATACTCCACCTGCTATATAGAAGAGGAGAGACCCTCTGACTCGTTCAAGAAGGAAACGAAGGACAAGCCACCAGGGTATGACAAGGATTCTAGTGAAGGTAACAGTCAGGAGCAACCACTCTCAACCAACTGGGAATGCCTCACCCTTATCTTTGAGATCAGAAGCTTGCTGGAGGACCAGACCTTCCGGTTGACGAGGATTGAACAACGACTGGATATGTACTTCACGGCCCACTCCCGGACACATCCGAGGCACCAATGTCCAACTTGCGCGCGTGCATACGCATTCCTAGCCGGATGGAAGCAGACAGAGGACCAGCTCAAGTGCGCAGGATAGCAGGTCAATGGAAGTACAGAATTGGTTTTTGTTTTCCTATCTTGTTATCAGTTAGGCTTTAAGCCATCCAGTTTACTGTCTTTTTAGATAAAACTTATGATACTTAGTTGCATTTTCATAACTGCACGTCCTGGTTTCCTTCGGTGGGACGTTGCAGGGAAAAACTTAGCTATTTTGTGACCAGGATGACATTTGGCATGGGATGTCCAGCTGTCCCGGTTTCCTACTTAGGCGGGACAACTGCCATCCCAAGCAGCTCTCTTTTTTGTATTTTGATTAAAGTAATATAATAGGTCCCACCCTTTTTATTTACAAAAAAGAAATATTCTATAGAACACAATCATTTGGACATGCATGATATGATACATACCCAACACCAAATATTTTCAACATTTTATTTGCCTCTTCACAACTACTAGGCAAGACATTATCACTCAAAAGAACCTTATCTTTGAATAACCTGTAGTTACTGGGAAATAGAAATGTACAATGTTATTTAACGCTCATAAAATCGATTGTTTTTAATGTTGATTGTGTGACCATATTTCTCAAATTATAAGGGTCTTAATGATGATCAATTACCTCAATATTTCCGAGAAACATGTGTTTGACATGCCAAACTTTGCTTTCAAGTTGTACAATAACATTTTTGTCCCCATTTGGGTAGACTTTTATCAGCTAGGTCCAAAGAGAGGGGTGGTGGAAGCAGATTTCAGACTTTCAAATAAGGTATCAGTGATATGGGCATCATCCCCTTGCTCATCATTCTGGAATTTCCCAACATTCAATACATTACACACAAAACAGACTTGAATTAGATTTAATTGATCAATTATCTCTATACCAATCATGAAGTATAAAATTTTGTTTTATTAAACTTAAGGATCCATGATTCTAAAAAAATGTTTGTGATTTCTTGCTACTATCAGACATTATATTCATAAATTTACAAGGAAATAAAGAAAACTATAACAATACAATCCCTTCCATATATATACAGTGTACAATTCAATATTCAATTAAACAGTAAAATAACTAAAACAAATCAAAATACCGTAACCAGAAGATGATGATAATAAATAAGGATTCTCTTCAATTTGAAATACTTGCGTGATGTCCTTTAGCTTGTTAATCGAAATAATTTTTTATAATTAAATTAGATATTATTCACTCCAAACACATGTCACTCCTTCCTCAAGTTGCGCATGTTTATTTTATTTTTTATTAAATAATTTTGCATTTTCCCTCACATCCACAATTAGTTCCTATATTTTCTCTTAGTTGTCACTTAGTTCCCCAATTTCTCCTTTATTGTGTCCCCTAACTAATTTGTAGTTGGATTTTGATTAGGAGTCTTCTCTTAATTAGGATTTAGAGTCTAGTTTAACTTAGGACTCTAAATCTAAATTGACACCACACTTCCTCATGAACTAATTTCTTTAATTAAAATTTCCTTTTATTTATTTCATGCACACATTGTGCACATGTCATATATTTTATTCTCCTTTTGATAGTTTTAATTTAGTCTAAATTTTCCTTATACCCCTCTAATATATATTTATTTAAGCATAACCTTTAGACTTAGGTTTCATTATGTTCATATTCAAATTTAATATAAATTATATTCTCTTTTCTAACAAAATCTAAGAATTTGTTTTATCCTCTAAAGTCTTCTAATTTTTTATTAATTTTCTCTTGACGTTTTCTTTTATTTTTATTGCATTCAGATTACCATGTGACATGCCCTTCAAGATGCATCGATGTGATCCAAGGGTTTCACTCGCCCTTTTGACTTAGTTTGGAAGTTTTCTGACGCTTCGAGTCAATAATCCACTTGTCGACCTTGTGTGAGACTAAGAGTTTACGGAGGAATACAAAATCTGCCTTATTGCGTGCCCCTCAGAAATCCTCGTGAGCAACTGAATTGGTTTTCCCTCGTGACATCGTGAAACTCTTGGGAACAAGGTATTCATTAACCTTTAGTTCATGTCACGGCGAGAGTGATAGTAGGTTGTGATAGGGATGCTGCCACACCTCTCCCTCATCTATATGATATCTGTGTATGACCCCTTTACTCCATATGTGAGTCGGATTATCAAGCATTACCATGCCTACATCCACTGACAAAAATAATATTAATTAGTCTTATACATGCAATTCATAACTGAAATCATCATCATAACATATGCATAATAAAATCAAGTACTCATAATCAAAGTCAATAGTCCACTCCCTGACTCAATCCAGATTCCAAGGTGTTATGTCGATGTCATCAAAATCCTAATTGTGTCATGTTTCCTGCACACTCAAGAAACCTCATCATAATACCTGCCAATGCTATACATCAATATAATTAACATATCAAAATTTCAGATAAACTTTAACTCATAAACCAATTCAGTTATTCATATAGTACCATGTTTAGCTGTAACACTTTCACGCAAGTGTCCTCAAAGAATAAGACAATGTTATGAAAATGGGTTTAGTAAAATCCGAATGTTACATGGAATGAAGCCAACAACATTGTCTCCATGGCAGTTGTATCACGTAAACAACCATCCATACCAACCTCTATTTCATTGACTCCATTTCCAACTTGTGAAGAACTATTATTGTTGTAGTTATTCATAATTGGTGAATATGGGCGTAGTGGGAATTGAATAGGTGGTTGATTCAACCATTCTTGGTATAATTCCTCTCTGAGTTGTCCTATTATTGCAGCCTTCTCTCGATTTGACATTGTAGTGGGGTGAAACAAAATATGATAGGTAGGTTGCTCATCATCAATAGAATTCTAATTTCAAAAATATTGAATATTAGTACATTGATGATATTATTAAGCACAATGCAATTGGTTTGTTCAAATCACATTATACAAAACAATTATTACCATCATTGACCCTGGATTACAGCTGGAAGATGGCATGCTACTATTGGCAGTGTAAAGTGGTTGTTCATTTTCATCTACCAACTCCTTGCAGTATGTTTCTCCTAATAAGAGCTTCCGACATTTTTGAATTGGTACCGGAATATTATCTGCATCTGAACTTGATTCTGAAATAAGATCCTACAAATCTGGATACATTTTTATTCAGATTGGCATGGATAACAAAAATAAATTCAATTATATAATATAAATATAAATAAAATCCGAACTTACTCGAGATGGAAAAGGATAACTCCATGATGGACTTTGAGCAATATGGAATGGGATGGAATTTGAAGAATTGGCCATTTGATATTGTAAGCTTCTCTCCTTGCATTTGAGCAAAATCAACAATAATTTATTTTTAAGAATAAGGAAAATTTAAGTGAAAATGTATACTATGATGTATTGCAAGTCATGTGGATGCATCATGAAAAATTATTTAAGATGAATATATTATTTTGTGTGCAAATAAAAATTCAGATAACTTTGAAAACAAGTGCATTATTGTAACAAACGTGCACTAAATTATTTTCGGCACAAAATGAGAGCGGAGATATAATAAATAAATGTACAGAGATATATAAAATATCCAATAATATAACAGAGATATATCAAAGATATAACCATAAACACCGAGATACAGTAATACATAATTTCTATTACTGAGCGAAATGTACAAAATTGTAGAAATACAAAGTGAAAGACTCGCTAGAATGGTGACAGTTTATCTCTGATAAGAGACGTGACGGCTACGCTCATTTGCAAGAAGATGATTATTACAATCAGGCTCTAAATTTGTTTTTAACATAAATAAATTCCAAAACCCTAACCTCAGAAGATGAAAATCCAATAGTTTTGTGGACCCCGTTTTGGGTAGTTTGGTGTATCAACTTCCCGAGGGCGTAACTTTGACATACAATCTTCGTTTATGGCGCATGATAGCTCACTAGAAAGGTATCGATGAGGAGATTAATTTTGAGAGATAAATGAAATCCTTTGGCTATCATTAGGGTGACCAATTGTGAAAAAACATCGTTTAGTCTCTCAAAATGGTCGTGGAAGTTTAGGACTCGAAAAATTGATAAAAATAGTAAATTGCCAACAAACTATTTTGAGCCATTTGGAATAGGTGGGTGGCCATCGATATCCACCTGGATCAAAATCATTGGGTGTTTCTATATGCATCACACCGGTCCCATGAATTCAAATAATAATAAAAATAATTATCCAATATCGATGATCCAAAAATTTAAAACGCATCGATGTGTTAAAGTAATAAACTTACCGAAGACCCAACAAGACAAAATGATTGGGAATCAATGCTAGGGTTATGCTCTGAAACATGCACCATTTTCCACCTCTCTCCCACAGCTCCGACCATGGAGACTGAGAGAGGGGTTCCCCTAGCCCCCTCCTACAACACTGTAATAGGAAAGGAGCACAACTCCAATCTTTTGAAATGCCCAACATTCAAAGTCCCAGCCGACATGAAAAAAATAATCTAGGAGGATGAAATGTTGAAGGAAAAGCCAATGGATATTGACCCAGAAACCAGTTAATCAAGATCTCAACGAACCTGGGAACCTGGCAAATGAATTCCACAAGCATTGATCGCTCCCAAATACACCATCAACTCGTCGAGAATGGAGGATCAGAAACAATACATGCATGACTTTTCTCTAATAGGAAAATTCATGGGATTATATCCCTTAGAGAAAGACTTGGTCAAATGGATTCACCATTGGTGTAAACCCAAGGGCCATTACGACCTCCAACTAGGATCAAAATGCTTCTTCACAATCATACTGCACAATCTGGAGGATAGGAATCTAATCTTCGAAGGTGGGTCATACTTCTATAACTTAGTAGGTCTGTTTCTATGATTCTGGACGGAGAGATTCAACCCGAAAAAAGAAGACTTCACACATGTTCCGGTCTGGTTACGGATCTACTCGCTTCCATAGGAAGTCTGGTAGGAGGAGATACTTGCAGGGATTGGCAACACCATCGGAAACTACGTCAAAGCTTCGGAGGAAACAAAACAATGAAGGTACACTGCCTATGCCTACATATGCGTCTATTTAAATATTTCTAAACCCCTCCATGGAACCATCATCTTGGAATATTAAAACGAGGAATGGGCACAAACCCTAGACTATGAGCATATCCCCTTTCGCTGCCGCAAGTGTCACGAGCACAACCATTTTTTCTGAGAATGCCCTTTAAATAACCCCCCCCCAAGACAGCTCAGGAAGACTCTAACAAACCCAAGGATGGATTCACTCGGGTCACGGGTAGACAAAAGAATCAGACGAAAAGGATACCACCCCAGGCACCAGCTGGATCCCCCACCAAGAATTTGTTTGATGCCCTTCAAACCCCGGTGGATACCCCCTCTTCCTCCACCAACCCGCTGACAATCCCTGCAACCGGCCAACTCTCTGCCACATAGGATCCCCCTGCTCTCTCCTCCTCACAACCAATAGCCGTGACAACCTCCCTTCCAACCAATCTTGGGCCAGATATGGGAGATCCAGACATAAATATGGAGGATCCAGAGCTAGTAGGAATCAATATGGCACACCTAGAACAAGCCTATCACAAGAAAAATCTATATACAATACCACCTGACTAGCTATGCAAGGTGTATAAATTCTTCCTTAACTCTTCCGCCGGAGGTAAATCCCGAGCCAACACAAACCTAGGAATACAAAAAGAAACCACCAAGGAACAACGAAAAACCACAAAGGAGGAGAAAAAAAGAGGCAGTAAACTGAAACACTAGCTCATCCAGGACGCCAGAAACTTCCTTGTCAACTCAGGTCAAATTCATTTGATCTCGGATAGATTTCCCCCCCTCCAACCCCCACCGTACTCATGAAGATACTATCCTGGAACATAAGAGGCCTCAACGCAAGGAGCAAACAAACCTTGCTCAAAGACGGAATCAGGAAGGAACATTCAGACATTCTATTCCTACAAGAAAAGAAATGTGCAGGCACAGAGGCACAGACCACACTCCAACAATGTTGGAAACAGGAAAATCATGTGGTAGTGGATGTTAATGGAGCAGCGGGAGGACTGGCACTGCTCTGGAATCTAGCCACCATCTTGCTTGACAATTTTTTCACTTCCAAGTGGACCATCACAACCTCCTTTCACCTTATTGGCTCGAACAAACAAGGCTACATCACGAACGTCTATGGACCCCCCAGACCAGGGGACAAAGAAGCATTCCTCCAGCACATAGAGTGGATAGCAGACCTATTAGGCCCCCAAAGGTGGATCCTTGGGGGTGACTTCAACATGATCACAGGGCTGGAGGAGAAAAAAGGAGGCAATCGCTTCCTGGGAAATGATAGCCTGCTCCTCAACTATACCATAGGCCATCTGAACCTCATTGACGTTGAAACAGACAATGGGCCTTTCACCTGGTCCAACAAACGCATGGGAGCCCAACATATATCTAGCAAATTGGACCGTTTCCTCATTTCTGAAGATATCATGATGGATGATCTAGCTTGGAATGCCACAGTCATTGATGCAGCGGGCTTAGATCATTGGCCAATTCTTCTAAACCTTAACA